>DWEM01000008.1:0-37615 GCA_018245935.1 Agara belti belti
GGAGGGCGGGGGGGGGGGGGGGGGGGGGGGGGGAGAGGGAGAGAGTGAGAGCGCGACAGTGTATATTAAAGATCAAATAACTCTGCGCTGCTGGCTATGCCCAGTGGTCCACCCTGGTAGACTATGGACTAACAACCCCACTGTGATAGAATACTCGAAGACCATGACGAGACGACGAAATGACGACGAAAAAAAAGGGTGCAACAGAGTCAGGGACAGCATCTGGCTAATATCAGGCTAGAGTCCAGTTCCATTTAGGATGGAAAATGGATCTTTTAGGGACGACGCACCTTTAGGCTGCTACTTCAATGATGTTTACGACAATATATTGTGCCGTTTTGTCCTGGGTTCAATACGGTTATTACACCGAAACTAACATTAAGCTGCCTGCACACTCACTTGTTACTTCGAAAAGATAAAAGACAATGGCTCGTGCCGTGCTCTCAGCGCGCAAATCGTAATGGCACGTCCACACTCCATACATTCGTAACTCAACGGAATCGACGAACAGCTGCTAGCGATTGTGTAACAGTAAACAGGCGCACGTTCACAGACAATTGCACTTAATTGCCGCCATTAAACGCCTTGTTAGTGCACTAACTTGATTATTTCGTTTTCATTGAGCATTCGTGTTTATTGAACGAAGTGTTTCAACTGTATTTCTGTCTGTTAACGCTTTTAGAGTGTCGGAAGTACACAACAAATATTAGGGTAATAAAAAAAAAGTTGTATTGAATACTAGCTATAATATCTGGGAATTGGTGTCCGAATGTTTTAATATTATAATAATATTTCGCGACATCTCAAACGTATGATCCTAAGTTAAGTTGAACCTAAGATAACGGGAAACGATAGAAGGCATATAAAACCTACGTGCTAGTCACACATATATTTGGCTTAGGTGGAAATCGAACACCGCAGTGTGGACCACTAATCATTAAGCCACTCATCCGTAGTCCTGACGCGACGCCAGAACAAATTATCACTGTTCTGCCTTTTGATGATCCTGGTTATAAATTTTCATAATAGCTTATGTACTTCGCTGGACGCTTCCAGAAAGTGGCCCGGATTTAATTAAAAGGTAAATGTCGTTATAATAGTCGGAAGCTTTTAGAGCGGCTTAAGGCTTTCCGACATACGGCTCAAACGGGCATTAGCGTAGCCTAGCTCCATTACGCTGAGCAAATTTAGAGATTAAAGCGTTTTCGCAGTCGAAAAGCGGTGCCCAGTATTAAGGACGTTAATAAAACAGTCGCCTTGAGAAATTTTATATTGTATTGAAATATACCTAATGAAAATATGTCCTTTTAATGTTATTGGTAATTGTGTCTGTTAACTTGCCCTTTTTCATTTCATTTATAATTTATCATTTCATTTATAAGTCATTCTCATTTCCCATGGGGTTAGCCAGAGAGTTAGAACATCTTTCACCTCCTCTACTCTTGACGTAGTTAAACTAAGTTTAAATGAGTAATATTATTTTTAGGCAACCATTTCGTTTGTCAGGTTGTCCATCACCATAACCCACCTGCAGTAGTAGAACGTACAAATATATTGCTGCGAAATCTAAATACCAGTGTCCAATGTGCAACGAAAACGTTGAAGAACAGTGGGAATTAAGTAACAAAAAATTGACATTCCATTAGTGTTACGAGTAGTGTCTTTCATAGCGAGCGGGCTTCGGATAGCGTAATGAAGATGGAGCAACTACGGGAATAGTTCCGTTAGGAGACCAATACTACGCTAATGGCAAATTAATGATGGATGATAATTGTTACTTGAATAACAATAATAATAATAATTGATAATTGAACACCCAGTATGACTACTTCGATGAAAGTAGAGGATTCGAAGGAAAGTTGTCCAATACATAGCCGGTGGAAATCATTAGTGCACGGAAAAATACGTGTGCACAAACTCGGTTCTTAATTATATTTCCGGGTGAGCATTTCTTAATTATGTTAACCAAAAATATTTGGGCTTAGGCGCCAGCCGTCGTCGGACAATTTATTGACATCGATATGTTACATGAACCTCTCGAACTTTTACATTGGTTCAACCTTCGTGGGACAATTTCTGACAGTAATTTAACCTTACAGCAATACCCGGCTGAAGACTGATTCGTATACCTAAACCAAGATGAAGCTTGATCATGGTCTGAACTGAAAAAAATTGAATTGAGTCTAATGTAAAGTGTATATGCATCTTAAGATGAATCACGCGAGCTTATTCCGTGCCTATTGCGCGTGTGTTCAAAACACAGACGTTAATTAACTTGATGTTTCACAAATCGTAAACCCCGATTTTAGTGAATAAACGGTGTCGTTACCAAGAGATAAATGACCGTATAAATACCAAATAAATACCGTCCGCAAATACGGTGAACAAGGACTATCAAGTCCATTGTGTAATCGGACTAATTAGCTTCATGGATTCTGAGCTGACTCGTACCTTGTTGCTAAAGGTCGGATCGATTGGCATGTGGTTAGGTAAAGTATTTATCTGTTTAAGCTCATCAAAATAACAGTAGGGCCCTTTTACTCAGCTCTTACGTATAGGGTATAATTGGAATTTGTTGTTACTAATGTAAAATTGTAATTTACTTATATTTGGCTTTTCATCTTGTACAGTGTTAATGCATTTTGTATGTAACGACAGCGAAAACATGTATCTATTGTTGGCGAATATTAATTAGTTCTGGACGAAAAAGAGATTTGAATGATCTTTCTTAATAAACTATGTTAAGCTCTCGTTTAAGAGCCCTATGCCTAATCGACTGCCGCGTAGTATTGTGTTGGTGCGCTAAAAGCCCTATTGTCATAATTCCTCGTGGACGTACTGTTAGAAAGGCAGTATGTAATTAATATACATTTGTAACAGAAAACCTTCCCATAAGATGTGAAAAATGAAAAGGAAAATTAAATTCATTTGAATTTATGGACAGCAAACATTAATCATTAATAAAAAAGTAATTTTAACAATTTTATATCAAGTAGCTACTCGTAAATAGACGTCGTGAAATAATTTGACTAACCGTCCAATCAATTATTTAGAAAATTAAACGATTTTCTTGCACTTTAGTTATACTAATGACAAGTGATTCATAAAAAAAAGTGTTTACTCGAATAATATTTGCATTTTTTGTAAAATATGTAAATATTAATACACTAATAAAATTTATAAAGAGCAAACGAAGAAAAGATCAAATTCAATTATGAGAAACAAATCTACTCGTATGTGAATAGAATTTCAAGAGAAAACCATTGTTTTTATGTGCGTTTCGTTGTATGTACTAATTTTCAATGTCGCTCGATTTTGTAATGTCGTCGGGGCTGCGAGTATTATAAAGAATTGTGAAGAGTGTATTATAAAGAAAGTAGTACTTACATTGATCACGACTCTCTCGCAGAAGTCGTGATCGTGCTGAATTGGCTCGAAGGTTACGACGCCTCCCTGAGGCGGGCGACCCTGTTCCTCGTCTGTGCTGCAAAGTTTCGGCAGCGACCTGCAACCAAAAATGTCAACATTCAATACGCGCTCCACTGAACACTGGCGCATTCGTGTACGATACTCACTGAGACACTGGATCCGGTCGCATCATTCCCGATAACTCAACAGACCATAGGCTTAGTTCAACAGATTGGTAGGCTTTACCGAAGCTTTCGATTTTGTAAGAATAACAATAAAAATGTCCACAGAATCTTGTTGGCAGTAATTTGATATTCTATCAAACTAGATCCGTTCACCAAATACTATTGTCTGTTGAAAATATTACGTAAAGGACGTGCTTGACTACCACCGAGCAACGAGTACCGTAAGCGATGTTTATGAAAAGGGCACATTTCATTATCGCGAAGTGAAGTATTGCAAAGATATATATTATATCTGGTGCATTATTCCAAACAACAGTCTAAGGACAAATATAAGTGTAACTATATAATTTGTCGTTTACTTGTAAATATTTATCTTATGTACATTCACAGAATTTTTAAATATGGCAAAATACTGTTAATTGTTGCCATTTTTCGTTTATAAAATATAATTGCTACTAATGAACAAAACACCAATTAGCACTGACACAGTCGATAACAGTTTGATATTTTTTGTCTGTGTACAAATGCAGACCCAAGTTTCACACATTTCCCAAGTCTCCATTCTATTTATTACCAAAATGGCACCCCCATAACATCTGACCCGTACTCGCTCTCGGCTGTCACTAGACTATACTTAAAATAATGTTTAGTGTGTAATATATGCGCCAGCTGAATAACTAATGTAGTTCAACCTCGCAGTTCGTCTTAAAATCTATGTAGGAAGCGTCGTTTAAGTACACATGGAATGTAAATATTTGGTTCGTTTCAAATAATAACGTAATCTATTGTGGGAATAGCGATGCGGGCGGAGGAAGGCGTCTATTTGCGTTCGATCTATTCTTCAATCAAACAGAATCAATGTACGAAAGCTACGTGACTATCGGAAATCGAAAAGCTTTACGGCCGGAACTGTGAGTGTTGGCAACAAACATACGAAGCTGAGCAATAAGCTTGAGTTCCGCCGATCTGTAATGATTTATATAACTTGATATTGCAAATGATGTCGCGCCATATGATACTCTTCTACAATACGTGTATATACGCTAAACATGCGGGAACTCGATACAATTGTTGATTCACTTAAATATTTGACGTAATAAACTCGTAAAACAGGAAAAAACAGTTCTCGTAACCATGATATGGCTGATGATTGCTGAAAATGTATATATTATTAAATTTTCAGAAATTACTGTTACGTTAATATTGATCAATATTGAAAATAAAATAATCTTTTTTGTTATGACATCGGCTTATTGAGACGTGTTATTTCTTTAACCACATACACAAATGCAAAATTCACTTCGCCATGTTTTAAAATAATACACACGGAAGTTATATTATACAATTGTTTGGATAAAAAAGATTTATCGCTTGGCATCACGCGGTACAACCAGTTGCAAATTGATCTGACAAACAAACGTCTTCTTGAGGGTGTTATATGTATTTCATTAAAAATATAAATATATCTGTTCTGGTTGATTGATTACACGAGAGTTACATACCATAATATAATTATCCATACCGTATTAATAATAAGAACGAAATTGTTGAAATTTGGTACAAAAATAACTGTGTAAATATATGAAAAATAAAGGCCGATTTAATTTGAACCGTGGTTGCAAACTTTAAAAAAATTATTTACATTTACAAAATTTTGCCAGTGAAATACAAGTGGCAACCAATTTGAAAATTTGCTGAAATATGAAAGATAAAAAGAAACAATTTCGTAAAACCAACGTTCCTGGTGACGCGGTTAGCTACGGACAGTTTTATTTATAATTACTCGTCAGTCGTTCATTAAGGATCGCCCAAATCTCGCAACTCGAGTGAAGAGCTTGAACGTGCTTGAATACGGGGCCGAAAGCACTCCAAGCCTCTCTGTACTTCGGTGAGTACGCCCACAATGCTTTGCTTAATTACATGCTTGTATTATCGTTGAGTTCGCGCATTATTATGAGCGATTATTCGAAATCCACCAGAGCGTTATCCACTTACATGTAGGATCCTTAACCTTGATTTTCAGTAACGTTAACATCAGCTTATTAAGAGTATAAGATAAGAACATTATAATTTCGCCGAAATCTATATAGATTGGCCGTCGGCATTTGCCTACGGCCAATTTATGAAAGGTTTTCGCCTTGTTCGTACAAGATAAAGGTCGGATCAACGGCCTATTTTGTACACGATACCTTGTTAACTTGAGATTTTACGGATTATTACTGTTGTCGGTAAAGGAAAATACAAGCGCTGTCAGAAAATATAAAAGGAGGTATTTTAATTGAATGAATAGGCTCTATTATTTCTTTCTCAAAAAGAAAATTATCTCTCGTAATCTGAGATAGATTATTATCCGTCGTATCTTATAATTGGAAGATAACAAAATAAACTTCATTGTATTATCAGCGAAATAAGCAATTTATTTAGAACAAAATATAATAGATACGATACAATAATTTTATATTGTTATAAAGAAAACAAAAATTCAATAGAAGATAAGAAAATAATTATTCAGATAAGTAATTTATTCGTTATAAATTGTGTAAAATATGCTTTGATTCTTTTCTAAGAGTAATAAATCTTTCAGCAAGCTTATTGGGGTTTTAGACCTCCTTAGTGCACCAGCGCAGTGCTGTTCATTTTGTGGATGTATAAGCCGAGTGCGCTGAAATTGTTCATCCAAATATAAATTCGGTGCGCGCTGTATACATTGCAGTGAACTGATTTATTGGGCGGGCGCCCCGTCGGAACCGGCAGGGAGTTGAACCGGCGCGCGAGTGCACGCTTCATCCAATACACTGCGTTATTTACTGCTTTAAAACTGTAAAAATAAATCAGTTGCATTGTAGCGTAACTGCCGTAGCGGCCGCCAGAAACTACAGACCAATCGCACGCCTACGCGTCACTTCCTTTCTTACTTTTATTTACTAAATACCGCCGTACGTGCCGACCCAGGGTCACTATGATATTTCCGTAAATTTCGGCGCCGGACATTCCTTCGCGCCCGTTTGAAGCTTATAACTCGTAGGAACGTCTCGGTGGCTGCGTGTTTGCGTATTTATCCATATCAGTAATGTTTGACGGTCACCCTTAGATCCGATGGCATGGGTAGCGCCCGTTTAATCCGTTACACCGAGTTCGCGTAATTGAACTGCACTAAAAAATGTGTGTTCAAACAACATCAGGTACGATACACCGATGCCGGCTGGTTCTAAAATAAGGTGGTACTAATAATAGATAGGGACGCCAAACGTGATGTCGGCAATAAGACAATAAATAGATGCGCTTACGGCGCTCCGCTGGATGTGACAGAGTGACAGGCGCGGACGTCTTCTGACGCCGCTTGAAGGCCTCGTCAAGCGAAAAGCATTTTGACTGCCGTTTCACATATCACTACATTATTTCTACATCTTACATACACTTAACATCTTGTTTAGTTTCATTCGCACTGGTTAACTGATAAAGAAGTTATATTAGTGCGAGCCAAAGATTTTCTTCTACACATTTCTACACCAATAATTGTCAATTTTGCTTGCTTGTTATTTGAAACTGAAGTAACAATTGAAACAATTTAAACACGTTACGACACAACACTGTATTGTAAAAACATAGTGGAACTGTGTATTTCATCGTTCTCATTGATATCATAATGCTCGATCTTCCTCGGTGTCGCATAACACTTTACGCCCGTGAGGAAACAAATTACCTGTCCTCATTTTTCTTCTTACGCCGCTCGATCGACGTTCTGTTTGGTAACATTGGTTGGCGATATCGATGACATAAGTATCAATCGAATAAGAAGAATATTCTTAACAAGACTAGTACACTAATGGCATTATATTCCTTCATGTCGTGTAGCGGATAATATCGTAATGTAACCGCGGAGCCGGCGAGCCCGCGCGATCAGCTGACTGCGACTGTGGACTGCACTCATAACAATGATTCTATTAAGTTAATTCCAATAAACCACACTTATCCATAACTCCGAACGCGCAACTCTAATGCTATTAAACACAGCGCAGATGAGTTTCAGTTGCTTTATGAAAATAGGCGTGTAATTTTTGTCACTATAGTTACGTTCCGACAGACGCGTCATCTAATGAAAGTTCGGAAGCGGAGGGTACTCCGGCGAAAATTTGTTGAAAAAACTAATTTGTTTAGAACTAGTATTAAAAATAGTATTTTAATGCCATTCGTATAGATACCGTCGGTAATATTTCGACATTCATTTCGTACGAAAGGTATGTTATGTTATATGGGATATGACGGACATGAAACGCGGCCCGCTCTTAAAGAAAGTCGCGTATGTCGGTCACCGTTTACTTCGTGTCGGCGTGTATTAAAGGTACCAAAAAAATGCTAAGGGTACCATTTCAAAACATGTTTAGAGTATTGTTTTTATTTGAAGTAACAGCGTGATTCGTTGCCAACTTTCATTTGTTTTTCAACCCTTATATTGGTTCACTGGTTGACATCGGTTTACCCTCACAATGAAAACGCTTAAGGGGCCATAGTAGTAAAGTCAGGCCACTACTGGTAAATCCAAGCATCTTTCATTATCAATTATATACATTTTTTTGCAAAAGCATAGGATTGTATAGATCTTAAATATATTAAGTCAGTTTTTGTTGAAAACTGTACGAGCTGCGCCCCGCGGTGTTACACGTGGAGATTTCGATCTCGTGGGAATTTCGGGATAAAAAAAGACTATATGTCGCCCTTTAATTTTCTCTATTATAGGGTTCAGCCATTCCAAATATAGACTTTTACAAAGATTTTAAATTGAGGTGTTTTCGGTTCGTTCCATCACTTAGTATTATGTGTTCTGCATTTAAATTTCCGAGTCGTGTTTTTATATGAACATCGACTGATTTTTTAAAATTAATTCAAATCAGGTTTTCGGGCGGTTGGTGTTAAAGTCGCGTTTTAATTAAGTTAATGTATAATTTTATTTTATTTTAATATCTGAAGTATGCCACAAACGTTAAAATATGAATAGACAGGACTTTTGGTCTAGTTATAAGCCCTAGATTTTAGATTCGATTTCCACCCTAAGCAAACATTTGTGTTTAAGCGTATTAATTACTTGATTTGGTATTGGATAGCCGTGTGTCAAATTGTCCCCAATTATTATAATTTTTATTTTTATTTCTGTAAAATCTTCTCTATTTGTGCAAATAAACATTGTCTGTATCTCGTCCTTAGCAAATCGCTTTGAATGCGTGATGCCCCTTTTGTACCTAATTAATGCAACAAATATTATCAATATCAGAAAAAGCCAAAGGGCCCCGAACAAAAAATGCAAGAAATGAATTATTTAAAAAAAAACATGGGGTCGTTAAGTTATTATAATATGTTATTTACATTCTTTAGTACAGTAATAAATATATCGGATAACAAAGTAATGCTTAGATAATTAACATATCTAAATTAATCCAATTCAATGTAAAAATTACATCAATTATATGATAGCCGAGATACATGATTCGAAATTCAAAATTTTTTTCTGACATTGCGATCTTTTTGAGAAGAATATCGAATATTTGAGAAGAATAGATTAGAATGCTATTATTGAATGAAGTGTTATTTAGTAACTACTATATTGTAACAGAGCTTATTGGGTAGCTCTACACAATTACAGCGGCGGCGCCGAGAGGTTTATAATTTGTTTATTAAAATGGCTATACATAATATCGTTTGTTATTCGCAGCGTGCGAACGGCACGAGCGCACGTGTGAACGAACGAAAATGAATACATACGTACACTTAGCATTGAACGAACTGTTATCGGGTTGTAAATATCTGGTCGGCGCATACTCGGCTGTCTACGCGTCCAGTAGCGCGTGCGTTACAGAGGTCCCCCCTTCTAAGCTTTTACTAATTATCCATTCTTTTAGTATCCAATGATCATACATCAACTTTACGTTGACAACTACGAAACGATTATTTGTATAAATATAGACAAATAAAGATTTTAGACAATTATTAGATCTATCCATCTGTATTTTGCACTTTATGACGTACTTATTTTAGATATCAACATAAACATTAACATTATTTATTGAGTTGTTGCTTGTTTCATATGAAAATAGTATTTTCTTGGCTCTCTTTATACCAATTTGTTATTGTCTTAGTTCTACTTGTACGTTATTTAACCACGATTAGCATCACATATAAATGTCGGTGAAACTGGAACTACGTATTAATACTTTTTTACGGGGAAATCTTGATATCACAATTTTAACTTCGTTTTAATTTTTTGAAAGGAGGTAATAGTTGCACAGTCCCTCGCCAATCAACATAATAGTTGACGAGTCACGTGGCGGCAGTGTTTGAAGGTATTGTGATGCTTTGTTCGTATGGTTTCCATGTTGCTAAACTTCCAAGGCCCGAAGCCTTAGCAAAGGTAATAGGTTGCGGTATACGACCAAGACCTCTTGTAAGGAATCTATGTCATCTTGTTTACGCAGCTATGTTGTTTCTCGCGCTTCGAATGTTATGAGCCCGATTTGTATTGAAATGTAGCGTTTCATTTGTGTTCAACTCAATTGATATTTTCTGTAATTTTTGATATATTCATTATTTATTTTTCGCCTTATTTCGAAATTATTGGGAGCCGGCCGAAATTATAAAATGATGTAATGAAGTTAATGTACCAAAATGTTTCTCAATGAATATTGCACTGAGTGTTTGATAACACATAAAACGCGGTTTCAATATAACAGAAGTGTGCGAGAATATAATTAAAGTGTTAATATAATGAAATGAAATGTCAAGACGTTTCATATTCCTACCTAATTACATACATTGTGTAGGTCCATAAGTGCTTGTCTCGAATGCGGGGCAGGAGGCGTGGTGAGGAAGGAATTAAAGGCTACTAAGTTCTGTAAGGCGACAGGCAACTCGTCATTAAAGCCCCTGTGATAGAGGGCATTAAAGGCTTTGTGCTTTTTTTAGTCTACCTACACATTGGACACTTTCTGTTGGATAATGAACGCGACATTATCTTTTTGTAGGGGAAAATGTGTAGTAGTAAATGAAAATGCAATAGTCACAAGCACGATTTTTTCCTAAAAATGGTTAAACTAAGTGCCGTAGAGCACTCAGACTTGAAGTCTGTTAACCAGTCGTTAGAATTATAAAGTGATATGAACAGATTTTTATGTGAAGCTTCGTTTCTGCCGCATTCAGAACAAAAGTAGGTTGGCGGTTCAGAGACAAAAGCTGTACGAGTTCTTTGTTAACTACGAATAATTGTTACAAGCAAGGCAATAGTGCCGCTTAGAATTTGTCAGAACCAACTCATACAGAGATTAACCGGATATGAGACGATGGCACTAGTACAATAATCTGTCTTTTAAATCTGTATTATTTTTTGTTTGTGCCATAATACTTAGTTGTAATACCTTACATGGATATGGATCGTAAAGAAATATGACAATAATTTATTTTTATAACAATATAATATATTTATACAGGATGATGTCTTCATATGCATTCGGAACCTAATCATAATTATATATTTACTATGGATTATTACTAAAACATTACATAGTTCGTTATATCGAAATAGCATAGGGGCGGTATAGGGTGAACTCCGGCGAAGGAGACGTTTGTCATTATACAGCAGATGTTTCTTTATATACCAATATCCGTTCGATATTAAGGGCATCAATCTATATAACGCAAACCTCTTGTTCGTTAAATTATAATCCGTAATAAACTGTTAATATAATTCGTACCAAATTTTGTTCATAGGGATAATCGGACAAAAATCTTAAGTCACGTTCCGTTTAGTCTTTCACCTTGGTAGACGCAAGGCAGATTAGCTGATGCGAACCCTCATTTTTTTGATGGTACATTATTGTACAATAACAGGTAATATTTATGAGATAGATGAGATGAGAGTGGTCTACATTGACGTCTCCGCATACGTTACTGTCTATCAAATTTGTCTGTATATCATTTATATGTAAATGTGCAAAATGTTTCCAAATACAACGCACGCCCATCAATTATCTTATTCCGTATATTCGCACATTAACTTGTGTCGGAAAATATTACATATCCAAGAAAGCTCTCAGAAAGGTTGACAAGTTCTGACAATCCATGAGTGAAAAATTTCGTAGGCGTCTATCATGTGTCGAGTTAATTTTGATTAAAATAATTATGATGCCTAAGTGTTTCGACCTGTAACGAAAATATCCCTATTTAATAATGTACATCTATAAAATTAGTCTGTACGTTCGGCGGTTCCGTTTGCGATTAAGCAAATATTTCCCATACAATCTTCATTCTGTTAAATATTAATATATATACAAATCTATTGAGTGATTTTGTAAAATTTTGCAGATATTAATAGTATTCAGAGAGATTAGGTAGCGTATTTCAATTTGGGATGAAATTGGAGCTATTGTTCTGATCTGGAACAATGCGAGTTGAAACTTGATAGAAATTGAATTGTTCTATCACTAACGAACAACGAGCATTATGTTGCCTGAGGATTAATGATAAGATAGAATAGCTCCAAAGCCTTTGCTCTAGTCTTTTGGCTAAATATCACGCCCGGTACCAATCTCAAGGGCGCAGAGACACGAAATCAGCTTAGATTTGAGTTAGCAACGTGACAGACTTAAGATTAAAAAACCTTGTTTTTTTGTTCGGGGTAGAGAAAATAGAGACGAGTTTAGATTACTTAGACAATTGAAAAAAAATCAGATAGTCCCAAAAGGTTCATTATATAGCTAAGTATCCGTGTTGCTCTTTAACGACGACTAATCACGAACAATTCCATTAAATTGAATAAAATATCACAGAACAATTGTATTATATTGAATAAATTTATAAATCTCGAAACTGGAATTCCGCTATGCAAAACAATGTAAGCTTAGAAAGCGGTAATGTAGCTTTTCTGAGATGTATCTATATGGAGCTGAATCGATATCCGGGGTTGCTAATTACGAATTGTCTGAGCGCAAGGCAAGCGCGGTGCGGTTTTCTCGTCGGAGTGGTGGTATATATGTATCTCTCGGAATAAACCACGAATGAGGACATCCCGCTAAAATGGAGTAGTTGCAGATTAGCTTCAGACTGATTCTATTTCAAAAACTTTCAACCGACCACTGTACCAGACATATTGCAGTCATTCCCCGAAATGTAGTCATAAATTTGTTCTTATATGTATAACATATAAAGTTTTTCTGTTCATCGATGTCTGCCAAGCTTCTACTCGCGTTAGCCGAACATTTATCATATGGCCATTTGGCATGCCGTTAAACGCGTTAGTTAAATACTAGACTCATTAGCCAACCCTTGAACTTGCATGGGGAGATTATGTACATACGTAGGTACGCGATCAATCAACGTTGCTTTCACGATCTGCAGGGTGCCGGCCGTAAAATGCATGACTGTGATGTATATGCCTCGTTAGCTGATGCCAGACCGTTCCGCGCCAGTCACATTTGTCAAAGTCATTCAGAGCAACCGACACTTTGTAATAAATAAGCTTGAAAAACTATTCAGTCTTCACTAAATTGTTTTAACAATATTTTGTTGTTACAAATTATCAATCACTATTTGATCCACGCGGGAACTTCAATAATTCTTATAATATAAAAGCTTTAAAATTGCATCAGTTACCAAGCCAGTTCAGCGAGGAGTGCCGCAAGGCTCAATATTAGGTCCTTTATTGTAAATATTATATCGTACAGATGTTACTTCAAATATTAAACACTGCAAGTATCATATCTATGCCGGTGATCTACAAATTTATATTTTTTTTAAGCCCGAAAGTTCACAATCTACTGTACATATGTTAAACACTGACCTATCACGAATATCTTCATGTTCAGAGCGAAACACATTAGTGCTAACCGAAAAAACGAAATATTCGACACTTTGGGTTTACACTTTAGGGGGTCCAGACTTTCGAACATTCTGTTCAAGATTTTGTTTTAATATACACCCTCGTGAAACTCGTGATGTAAATTCAAAACAAAATTGCTAAACGAGCACATAAAGTTTTTAAAGATTTATATATATAATGTATTAAATTAATTATTGTACATTTATTAACTCCTGGTGTGCTGCTTTAATGCTTGCGAATAAAAAAATTTTCTTCTTATGTCTTCTAAATCGCACAAGAATTCTTTACACCATTACTCACTTTATTAGAGGTCTATTATTATTAAAAGTATTCTACTAATGAGCCTCTGTCCTTATTTAGAGTCGATGTTACGTCTGTACCATATTTCAACAAAATCGAATTACACACACACATAGAGACTGTGTATAGTTTTGCGTCTATGATAATATTAATATTATTGTTTAATTACCTTTGTCTGAGCCCGGAAACTCCTAATCGGTTGAAACGGTCCCGGTAGACCACGTCATACACCAGTTGTTCACTCGTTCGAGACATAGCTGCGACTGTCGTTTGTTCTATAACAGTGCATTAAGGCTCTTACGGTAGCTGCAAATAGCTCCTGATTATTTATTCAGCAGCTAAATGCTAGGAATAGTGAGGTCGAGTGTATCGAGAAATTATTCAAGTTAGCTACGAGTCGATAGTTTCTACGATAGGAGTGGTCTATTTTTCTTCACTTTTAAGGATTTGAATTTTTGTTACAACAGCCAAAATGCATGATGTCACTTGTTCACAAACCTCATCGCGGTCAAAGGTTGGTCGGCTAATCTTACTTAACAGTAATTTCCATGCAATTTATTCTGAATTTGCTTAAGTATTAACTGCCTGGAAAAGGACTTTAAGAAGTTATCCCAAAACGGAATGTGGTTTTATTTGAATTGGTTGAGAATAGCTTGTATTTCGGTGGCGATTTTTTTTGCAACAAACAGTAATACTGGATTCGGAAATGGGAAGACATTCAGGTATGCAATATAACAAATCATTATTGGTTCTCCATTTCTGATAATGAATACATAATTGTGTTCATATGTTAGTATTTAAAAACTGAATACATTTAATTGAATATTAAAATATGTCATATTTCGAGGTTATGTTTGGTCTTTTTAGATCCGCGAGGCAGTAATTCCGTATTACTGCCCCACATAACACTTATATACATCAAAATGATCTTAATAAAAATACATTTTAGACTGAGTAGGCACAAGTATCGAATCCCTATGGGCTACCTAAAGACATCTTTTTTAAAGATACAGTACATTGAACACGAATGACAAATGTTTAGGTGTTTTAATTATAGTATTTCACACTGAGGTACCGTATACCATTTATAAAACTTAGATTCCATATTTTATAACAAGAATTATAAAACACTCACCTTATACGGTAACTAGCGTTAGGGAACAAATGACGTCATAGCGGTCACGTGTCTTATATTCGCATTTTGGAGCGAAATTTCGAACCTAATTTTTTAAACATCTGTTGCGTACATTTTTATTTTTTTAGACAACACTAGGCACATCATGGATTTTGAACATTTTACCCAAAATAGTCCACTTTCCTATTTGAAACACTTCTTCGGTATCGCGGTACCGATAGCCTACGATAAGTTTCGTGGCACATCACTTCAAAAAGTACATTTACGTAGATAGACACGGAGAAATGAAAATTATAGGCCACTGGACACTGTAATTGACCTGTTGCGGCGTATTACCTGTAAGAGATTATTTAGTTGTTTACCTCCACTTGTGAGCAGTGTTAGTTTATGTGTCTTAATGCAGTGACACATCCGCCTAACGTTCGGCGCTACGCCGTAAAGAACGTAACTTCGGCTGGTGTGTTATACGATACTTGGAAAACATCGCGAGCGTGTTCGGCCGAACGTTCGACGCCCTACCTTCAGCAGAATGTGTCGTGACCTTTATTTCGACTAAACTCATTGGTTATTCAACGTTGACAGACGTTTGTTAGTACGTTACAAATGCAGCGAATAGAATCATTTAATATTTCAAACGAGTAATGTAATAATGGTTAGTTGAGTGAATATTTTATTGATGATGTACCTATGTTTTTTTAATATAGAAATCGACCACTGATATTTCGAAGATTATTATACCATGATTCGGCAGTCCAGACTGTTGGAGATGCGAGTAAGCTCGCCACTAGCGACATCTATCCGAGACCCACGTTCGGTGTTACTTAGTTTGATCCATGCAATTTGCGACGGGTGCTTGCTTTCATACGCAAAACATAGCATATATTTTTTAGCTAAATTACCTAATGCTATACCTGTTTGCATACTTTTATAATACTTTTAAGAATCGAGACTTCAGCGACGTCCACCGATATTAAAGATAAAATCCCGTTGAAGATGTATGAGTAAAATGTTTTTTTTTGCGTCTTCCTATCTATTTACTATAATAATCAAGTGTATGCTGTATACCGTGTAGTATGGCGTTTTTTCTAAGATATTAGAGAAATCCACAAATTTCGATTTGCACTCTCAAATGTATCCGTAATTTGTCGTCGCGTTACAGCGAGTGTGAACAAGAAATCCAGTCAGTCGCGGCGGTGGATTGCGTACTGTTTTACGAGTTCGTCAAAAACCCATTCCGCTGGATGACGTATCGTAACCGTCCGACGACTTTTTGTAAACATTTTAGCGGCTCGTACACCGCAACGTTTCCTGTACTGAGTCCACTATTATTGTTGACGTACCAACCTGCCACGTAACCCCTTTGTATTAAACACGAAAGTTGCATACACGGTTTTGATAGATTTTACTAGAAGCGTTCTCATAACGAAAACAAACAAAAATAACGCCAGTGTATTGTGAAAAGTAATTCTGCTGTTGTACGTTACAACTACTTCACGCGCGGAATTCAACAAGGTTGGTTTTCAGTTCCCTTTATGTTGCGACCGGTTCGTTTGGTTTCCTTTGCAAGTGTATTTCGTATAAATGGTGCACGTATCGGTGATAACGATAATCGGCGTCCATAAATGTTTTTAACCAAAAAATTCATATTGAATCATTTTTACATTTATCGCATTTTTTTTAGTTATGTAATTTATATGAAGTACACGTCTTGAAGTAATATTATTGTTATACAGGGGGAATAATACGTACATGTGTAATGTGTATTCCCGTAGAATATATTTATAAAATATAATGTATAAAAATATGTCAAGTATATTTTACTTCAGTGAATTTATACATATTTTATTTCCACCCCCTGAGTTATACAGGATGGTGCACCATTTATATAATTATAAGCTTTCGTTAGGAAGCGGTCGCCCGTGCGTGACTTGAACTACTATGTAATTACACGAAATTTAGTGCAAGCAAATCGCTAATGTGTGAAAATTTATTAACCAATTAAACACAGCTGAAATCGTGCTAACGTTTATGTAGGCGCTTATAATATTAAATCGTTATGCAATTAGATAATTGTAAGCGAGTGTAAGTGAAGATATTATTATTTAGAAAAATATAATTTGATACCATACAAAATACCCATTCAAAATTATGAAACTGAAATTACTTTAAGGAAAAAAAAATTGAAAAGTGTAACGGAAGAGACATCAGCCGCTTGGCCGCCAATCAAAGCCCAGCCGGAATATTAGTTATCATCACCGCCATGCTTAAGCCTAGTGTGGGGAGGCGTATATAAAAGCCAGCCAAGCCAAGTCAACCAGATAGTTTTTGCTAGTCATTCGATTACGATTAAAAGGTATAGTAAAAACTCTGTTCGTTTTATTTTTCCCATCGTTACAAATATGTGCAATATTGTATGTTATACAATTTTGAAAAGCGACTGTTGACGATAACTGTAGATTGACAAGTTCAAAGGCTATTTTCACCGAGGCTGTTACATTTTCATCTGTAGCGGACGGTGTCAGTCTCAAACATATGACCACGTTAAATTATGCAACTGGGTTAACGAACATCTTAGGTGAACTCTACGTATATGTCAGACCTATAAGTAGGTTGACATAGATTAGCCACGAATAAATCTTAACACGTCGCGCGTTATAGAAAAAGTAGCCAAATGCCTTGTACATAGTTATACGATTTGGACAATTATTTCAATAAACAGCTATGTTATTACTTTTCTTTTAGATTTAGGCATTCAAATGTTACTCACAATCCATTATCCCAGAATTGTTGAGATCTAAGTTAATTTTGAATGTTAGAGTATTTTCTACATTCTATAGGGAAAGAAAACCAGACATTATATCTATTTTTTGTTTCTAGTAAAAGCTTTTAATCCAAAGCCTTTGTTCATATTAATAAAAGATCGAGTTTATAGCGAGACTATGGACTTAGTTGTTATGATAAAACAAGATAATTTTTAAAGATTTCATTAAGAATTGAGCCACGCCCATGTTGACCCGTAACTTCGACCCGAGACAGGTTAGATAACCGACAATTGAAACTTTGCAATTTTCATACAATATCCATTTCGTGTATAGCTTCATCCGTATTTGACTGTGCTGCATTTAAATGTAACGTTTACACCCTTTCAGATGTACTTGCGTACCATAACACTAAACAACATATTTTGTGTTAGTACAAAAACACGCCGATTCATATATTTGTGATTTCAGTACCACAGTTTTTTTTTTGTACTGCCCTAACACTTGATTATTGATTCCAAATCTATTCACTGTCATGCCAATATATGTATATATCATAACACGTTTTTTACCAAAGCCGTGTTTTCAACAGTATATAATACATTTAGTTACTGTCTCCTTTGTTTTAATGGACTGTAATAACGCTGAGTTCGTAATACCACCGCATTGGTGTATCGCAAACGATCTGTCAAGTTAAATGACACGAAATCCGGACGGATCTTACCGAGATATTTTACGAGCGTTCCCCTATTTCGGGGGCATGTTAAGCGGTCGGCGGTCTGATTGCTATCCGATAGTCAAATCTCGTTAAGGCTTGTCGATCTGTGTTGTTTTAGAAAAGATTCTTCGGACGCATTATCAGTGTCGGGGATACGGGGTTTAGTTGCCGCACAAAATGTTATTTGTTTAATTAGGCTGCGATATTCGTGATTGGTTTTTGTAAGCATTTATTTTTCACTTTTTGACACGGATTACTCTCTTGTAAAGAGAAGGTTAAAGGCCGTAGTCTACGCTGGCCAAGTAGGTACGGATTG
Source organism: Agara belti belti (assembly GCA_018245935.1). Taxonomy (NCBI): domain Eukaryota; kingdom Metazoa; phylum Arthropoda; class Insecta; order Lepidoptera; family Hesperiidae; genus Agara; species Agara belti. The sequence continues at coordinate 18,684 of DWEM01000008.1, forward strand.
GGGGAACTCACACATATGGATAATTCAAAGGTTTCTTCACGATGTTTTCCTTCACTGTTATAGCGAGTTATTTTTGGTTCATGCAACGCACGTATGTAATTTTGAAAAGTCAGACAGACAGATTGTGGTTTTGTTTGAAGGAGTCCTGACAGAATGAATTGATTTAATTTATTAGTTACGTAGCAATTATATTATCTTAAGTCGTTACCAATCGAGAATATGTAGTGTTTGTAATTTGAAATATAACATAGTAAATGCATTTGGGCCGTGGCAAATCCACGTAAAACGTGAATATATCATTTGGATCGTGGCCGTAAATTGCGCAGTTAAGCCCGCACAGGTTTGAAGGCACCCTGAGCGCTTAAGCCCTGGAGCCCATTTCGCCCACATGTGCCACACGGATCAACCGGCTTACCTGGACATTCCATAATGTCTCTAATGATATGTGAGCGGATTTGGACATTCAACAATCATTTTTGGAATGGTATTCTGAATCAAATTATTCTATTACCTTCTCCCCAATGAAATATGCGATCCACGTGTGACTTAACTGAGATACAATATATAATCTATTTAAACGTCTCTGTCCCCCCATTGGAAATATTTTTGATTTTACATATTTATGTATTTATAGATAAGCAGTTTACAACTGATGCGTTTGTATTAAACATTGTTGAAGATTATTGCAATTTTCCAATGGCACTGTCGACACTTTTACATTTTGCTTGCATTTTATCTTTTTTTTTCGCCTCTCTGTCGCTGTAGAGCTATTTTTGAACCTGCGTCGTATTTGAAATATAGGAGAGATAACAATCTCGTTTGTCTCAGCCGACGATAAAAGCTTGACATGACGACTTTCAGATTGACTAGTACTTCCTTGGTAACTCTAGAGATGATATAATATGTAAAGAATCAGTAATATATTGAATTTCCCATTAATGTAAGGGTTATGCAGTTACGTAGCCCGCTTGGGCTAATCTCGACATTGTTACGACCTGCATTCATTTATGTATTCATAGCCTGTCCTTTATCAAGCGCCAAACTGTACTGAAAAATAATAAATGGACATTTAAAGTAATATACGTACTATATCGTTTTAGTCGCACCTTTGAAAAAGAAATGGACGATGGCCGGTAGATAAAAAAGATAGTAGATATAAAAATAGATGTTCTCTTTTAATGTAAATTGGTAAAAAGAATCGGAAACTACTTTGTTCCACATATTACTACGAACCACTCTCCGTAACTCAGAGAAGCCTACAGCATAGAAGATTCGACGTATAGAATTGGAACCTTTGAAAAACCTTTCAAAGCAGCCCGACGCTTTGCCGTTAGCGATTCAGTTATCCAATACTTAACATTACAAATCGCTTCTATATATGTACGTAATTAAGTTGCAGTTATTAGCGGATAAAATAATTTTGTAATTTAGTATCAATTCGTCGGTGACTGTCTTTAATATATAATTAGGGATAAAATAATAATAATAACAGCTTGAAACAACTGATAAATAAACATCTAATCTCAAAAACTAGGCACAGTTTCTTTGGTGGTAGACATCCAATAAACTATACATATAATATATAATATATACATATAATATTCTTTGTTTCGTGTACCATAAGTAGGTACGTCTACAGATAAATTATTTTACAACCAGATATAACCCGTAAGTAATCAAGATAAGTAAGATAAGTCACCCGTTCTCATCACATATATTTGTCCTGGTTGGGAATCGAATTCATGACCCCCGCTTCAGCAGCCAAGACCGCTCTTAAACAACATGAGTACCTCGTTTGATAGACCTTATAAATTGATACAATCAACTTTTAGTAACAGTCAACTATAATGTGAATAGCGTAAAACATACATATAGTGTATTGTTTTTTTAAACTCTAGCAACAGTTTCGTTAGACGGATCGTTTGTAAGCTGCAAATTGCCATCGTAGCGGGTGTTTGTGTCCGGAGCCGCGGTTCAAAATGTTCTAGTACAATCGCGACACGGAATGTAAAACAACAAACAATTCTCTTTGTGACGACGATAGAGTAAATACAATTACCCGCTTCGCGTCTATTATTTTTCATCTAGCTCGTATTGTACAAACATTTGATATTTTTCTTCTATCTCTTCGTTTCCATAAACATTTGCAAGCATTTTCTGTTGTGAACGCAAACACATTAAAACACCGAAGCCCCAGAACTCGCCATGAATATTTATTTTATTTTTGTTTCTATTACGATTGTCTATTGTTTTGTTCGGTTTGAAATCCCGAGTTTTACAATTACGCTTCTTTTTTCGTTTGTAAAATTGACTGCTGTTGATAATGTGTAAAATTTCTGATACGGTACATATTGCCCGAGCCACGCGTAAGCCACGTTGGCGTATAACTTTTACGCAAGGTGTCACGCATTGCAGGTTTTTGGCTTTTGCGATGAAAAGCGGTTTACTTATCATCCGTCTCGTCGTTGGGCTGCATAATGGGATAATTATCATCTTCAATAACCATAAATCCTTTCCGCTGTTCTTTTTATGTAGTAAACATTGGAAATATTGGGACACCATGGTAATCGTCACGTGAGCAAACTCTGGAATTTACGGAGTTTACTAGTCACGATAAAACATTTTATAATCATTGATGCTGAGTTTGATATACATATAATATTTTCAGCTCTTCATCGACTATTTAAATGGTGTGTTATTTTTAGACTCTTTCCTTGCTTGTTTGGTGTTTGAAGTGTGTTTGTTTGAAAGATATTTTAAGGGTACGCGGTTTAGTGTTAGGGAAACGTCGATTGATCTATGTATTTATTATGTGCATATGTTAAAGACTCATTATGTTCTGTGTGATAAGTTTTTATACAATCGACAATATAAAAATTATTAACTGTACGGATGTTTATAGATATCATTAATAATAGTGTCGAAATGTTTGTTGTAAATGACTATATCCGACGGCTCTTTTATTGTCGATGATATGGTCTTTTAACTGTCGTATTATTGATGTAATTGTGTTCGATTATGATAAATCGTTACATAATGTTAATAAACCATACAATACCGTATTCCTTACGTGTGATGAGCGGCGGCTTTTGTATGAAGTAAATAAAGATGTATAAATTTAATTCAGGCAGTGCTATTCTGATCGATGTAAAACGTTTTATATTATAAAATATAAATATATTATTTTTTATTCCATGTACACAATTTTATCGATCTACGCACTTAGGTGGCTATATCCGATGAGTTATTTATTTTATAGATTAAAGTACGGGCATTGACTCGTCCGCGATGTAATTTTATTGATACGAATCGAGAGTCATCCGATCGTAATATCCTCGAAGTGCCCGACAGACGGCTACGACGAATAGCATTTTTATGACCCCAATCATCAATATTTATATCTTCCACCGAAAACTTTCGATAAATATAAATACTAGTTAATAAATAATAAAAAAACAGTGTATTAAATTAAAACTGTCGAAAGTGAATTCTCACGCTACCGTCCGGAGCAGAGGAAATATTAATGCGATTGAAGAATGAATCGGTGAGCGAGGCGATGTAATGTTATAAAACAGAGTGAGATCAGAAGTGACGATGTAAAGGCGACGTCGCCGGCCAGCTCGCACACCGGTCCCGCGTACGACAATAAACAACGCTGAAACTTCGTAACGGCAGAATGTAGGTCGGCTCGAAAAGAAGACCCAAGGCGACACTCACCGGACTGCGTGTCGCTTCGAAAGCGGTTAGACGGCGTTAGTAGCGGCCGCTTCGGCGCACTCACCAACACATGTCGAAATATTCCATTATAACGTCCATATACGAGTACATGTGTGTCGGAGTAGAGCTAGCGCGTGCAGCGAACGCTCTGCGGGCGCGCTGCGCGGTGTGTGCCGGCGGTCGCCTACCGGCCACGACCCGTTCCTCCCGGTCCCCTCGTGGATGTCACCGTCCACGTTTATACTCAATCGGTACCTACCTTTGGTCTTCGCCTTGCTCTAGGGCCCGGGGGCATTCCTGCCTCGGCCTGAGGACAGGCGTCAGCCCCCATTTCTCGACCAACTCTATGCGAGCAATGGTGGCTGCTCAACGTCAATGTGTCATCGGGTCGGATCGCATGTAGTGCGGGAGCGAATTCGCGGCGACGAGGCCGGCTGGCTCGCGGCGCCCCCCGGTCGGCTGGTGGCGCGCGCGGCCGCCGCCACCTTACTCGTGAGCCATGCCGCGCTCGCGTGCTGCGGTCAGCCGCGGCCGCTACGCGCGCTCGTCGACCTCCCGCGCGCCCGCGCCGCACATAATGGGCTCAGAGCGCGCGGCGCGGCGGTCGCATCGCGGACACTGCGGCACGCCCGCCGGTTCGACTCAGCTTCGTGCGCGCCTTTTCTGATACTCGCCGGTCGCTTAAAATTTACCGATAGCGCGGGAATAAATCTTTGATAGACGAAGAGCGCAGTGGCCGTACGAAGTTACGTAAGCGGTCGGAGCGCGTGCGACGGCTTTTCACAGAGTGCCGCGAGTCATGATCTCGCGGAGAGTCGCGTGGTTATCGTGGGCTAAGTTCGGGCGGGAGCGTGTATCACCGTGGCGCGTCGGCAGTGGACTGGCGTGGGCGCGCGTGCGTTCTCCCGCCCGCCCGCGGCCCGCGCGCGCCGCACGCGTATCGACACCGCGCGCCAACCACTGCACCGCGCAACGGGACGCCCCGCGCGCCCCCCTCTCCACGCGCACGGCACGAAGCGCGCCGCACGACGCACGCCGCAGCACGCAACCCGCTGGAAACCGCGAACCTCCGACCGACACGTTTGCTTTCCGTGCCCTTCTTTAAACTTTCGGGACTTTAATTCACTTTCTTCGTGTGCCTTATACACGTGACAACATGGTGTCGTTTGCTCCGCTCGGTAATAAAAACACACTTTTGCTTTCAATCAGCTTCGTAAATGCTCATATGAATATTTATCACACGCGTATAAGGCGAAGCGCCGTGCTACGTGATGCTGAGCTATCGCTACGCCGAAGCTCGCTAAGTACACATGTAACACAATCGCTAAATAAGCAGAGGGAACTTAAAATGAATAAGTCACAATAAAAACGTTACATCACACTCCCCACGACCTCCGGCGGCACAAATTTCGCAAACGCTCACATCACACCGGGAGCGGATGTATATTCGAGGCTGTGTGAGCCACGCAGCCTGCAGCCGACGGGCGACTGCAACGCAGAGTCGGTGTGTTGCATCGGCACGCCGCAGCGTGAGTGCCGAGCCAGGTCTGGTCCGGAAGAAAAGGAGGCGCGCTTGTATATGCAGTTCGCGAGCCAAATTTTTCGATCTGATAAAAAGTTAACGAACTTCAAGCGGCCCGCGGCTGCACACGTCTGGCGCCGCGTGCACTGCCCGCACGGACCGCACTGGCACTACCTAAACATCCTACTCGATGCCTTCCATCAATTACATCGGCGGATACGTCACGTGGCTAGCAAAGTGAAACATGAAACTCCGGCTTACTGGATCTTAGCTTACTGTAGTTGCGTTTAACAAAGCACGATGATAAATACATAGATGAACGATGTCTAGTGCACCGTTCAATTCTAATGCTAGTATTTGTATACATGATATCGTTATTGAAAACTGAAATATTTATATGAAAACGAGACTTTATTGTGGTAAATTTCTAGTAGGCCAATGTTACTACATATATCGCCGATTTATTTACTTTACAGTAGGCAGCGTTTATAATCCAATAGTAATTAGCAATCTAAAGGTGATACATTATATTAGTACTTTCGATAAACGCATTAGTTATGTTGAATAATCAAGTTTCAATGGAGTGCATTTTCGATATCAATTGCAGTAACCAAAGTCCGGTTCAGTAACACGTGCAATAATTTTAAATCTTGTTACCGTTTAAATTGTAACATAAACATACTCGTACGATATTGTAATACTGTTTTATACCAGGGATTCGAACCGGATGATGTCTCTAAAGCCTGTTAATGCAGCGTATCGTAGCAAAGTACAATCGTTCCGATTGTTTGCGTTGAACTGTTGACAGATGACAACCGACCGTATTTACACGACCAGCGGTACTCAACCTGCGATGAGAATATCAATTCACCTGCCACTGTGATTATGCAGATAGCTATACGACACAATGCCACAGAGACACGCAAACATCCCAAATCATAATGGGGGCTTAAACAGTTATCACAATCTGTTTTGTATAATAATACATTCATTGTAATATTACATTCATTTGTTCGTGAATTTATGAATAACGAATTACGTTTTGTATTAAATAATTTGTGATAACATAGTTTTTTAAATTAAAAGATTTATCTGGCGTGTTTTTTGCTTTTTTTTAATATTCAGAGTAAATTTTAATGTAGCTGATAAATAGTTCTAGTTTTAATATCTAGAAGTTCTTGGGATCATCTGACAAAACGTGTGAGGAAGTATATTTTACTCAGAAACAAATGAGATTAATAGACAGTTATAAAAACAATGCAGTTTCCTAAATAGCTTCCAATAAATGATTATATAAAAATAATAATAGTAGTTGACCACTATCCTAGGTTTGACTTAGGTTACGTAGGTAAGATATATAGGTATATAGGCTATAGGAATTATAAGTTGTCATAGATAGAAACTCATTTGTAAAGGATCTTGGATTGAGGGCGGAAGTGGTTGGATTTGAAGGTAAGTATGAATACAGAGACTGACAGCAATTGTTTGCAAATAAGGCTCTTTTAGCTCACAAACTCGTTTCATCGTTCATCTCACACGAGTTGGGCAATAAATTAGAATAGTAGCATATTTTAAGACTAAATATCACTCGCTATAAAGTGAAGGAAATTAATTAAATTGGCAAACGTGGTAGAATAGATCTTTAAACCTTCTAAACTAAATAATAAATCGGTTGAGATAAAATTTCTACGCATCATATTATCAAAACCTCTAAACTACACGTTCAACAAGAATAATTGTGATTTTTCTTCATAAATTTAGGAGTTAGCGGCCAAATATTAAATTTAAAGCGTGCCAAAGCTCAGGGGCCGGTGCCCCGAATCGTCTCGTAGTTGCAATAGACATGACCATCGCCATATCGCCCGCTATCTGCAGTACGGTTATACTGTAACACGCGTATTGATATTGTCGGCGTCGTACTGGCGCAGTGGTTATGAAACTGGGTGTTTGCTCTTGATAGTGCGATGAAAACGTTTTTTTTAAATTTCTACGTCCACTCTTCGCCAACAGACCTATCAAATTTATTCGTAAAAGTAGCTTTATTTTATTCACGAAACGGCTAAATCGTTTAAAATTTTACGTCTTAGTTAATACCTTCAGTCAAACTGTATATAAATACGCATTAAATAAAATTATAAGTACGCGTTTTTGAGCAGAATTTTGTCAGCTTGTGCTAGACGGTGCTAGACGTTCTTTGGTATACTTTTACTAAAAAAAATGTTATCCGCGAGAAACAATCACGTATGTCAGGCTATCATAAAATATTACGGTGAATTACATTGCACATGAATCATATTATAATTTTAATTTGTTGCATACATATATACATTCCCCTGGATAATACAAACTTTATATTTTCGCAAGTTGCAACAACGTAGATAAAACTAGTGGATTGTAGTGGCAGGAGTTATGGGGAATTTTAGTTATAATTACTCCACACATGTTGCATTGATTCAACTTGCAAGATTAAAACCTCTTTTGTTTTGGTACGCGCACTTACGCGTAGCCGTAGCGTGAGCCCCGCTACACCCGCTACGGTCAAGGTACTTAACCGCTACGAAAACGTTCAAGTGATAGCTACAGAATGCTGAGCTCAGTCAAGAAACGTAGCACTTATCCAGCGTAGCACTTATGCAAGACCGATTTACGCAGTATTCTAGTTTACACTGTACTATATGAGAACCGACAAATGAAAATGAGCGTAAGTCATTAGTATGACTTGACACTATGACATTGTAGTCAATGCTATTAAAGCTCTATTTTCATGTCAGTATTTGTATCACTGAAAGACAAAAATATATTTATTTCACGTTTACATTTGATAAAACTTGTTACGGTATCATCATACAACATCAAACGTAGCATAATTTTCGTAAAAACATTTTGAATATTTTATAAATGCATTCCGATTTGCAAATCGCTTTAGATTTGAATTTTTTTTTCTTCTAATTCTTGGGTTAACGAAAATCTAGAGAATTGCCTCTCCAATAATCATTTCTACATATTTCCTATCTGAAATATTCAACTTAAATCAATTTCAAAAATACAGTTAATAAATTCTTTGTCTAGGTGCTCGTTACCGAGTAACGAAAATGGAACTATTATCATTCTATGTATTTTCATGAAAACATTGGGTATTGTTAAAAATGTATAAGTAATCTGTAGCTTCCGATATACATTATTATTATTATTATTATTTATTGTCATTAAAAACGAACAGAATAAATATACGTTTCGTCTTTGTCTTTAGTGTATTGATGACTGCATAACTCCGGTTGTAGTGTTATAATAATGTTATAATAAATGAATAGAATATAAAAAGAGTATATTTCAATTAAAATTTATCAAATTTTAGAATTAGATTGAATTTTAGGAATTCAAATATTTCCATTTCAAATTCTTATATAATTTTCATTAAGTGTCGGTTTTCGGGTTACGATCGGATCTGACCAGTTCCGTTAGTGACTTATGTGTCTCTAGACAGCGATTAACACAGAGCCATATATTTGTAATTTATACGCCACAGCAAATAATCATATACAGTTTCCGTACAACTCACACATCGATATGTGATCCTAAATTTAGTAAAGAAATTGTTGCCGTGCAGCCAATAAGCCACATATTTTGTAAATTTTATAATTTTACACCCGAAGAAATATTCATGTTTATCACACAAATATACATCGTCGGTGAGAATCGAACTGACAAGCAACTGTATACTTAACGCATTCAGCTCTTGGATAACAACATAAAGGAATTATTTATACTGTCACGCATATTTCCCAGAGGGATAGACAAAGATTAAGAATTTATAGCGCCTACGGTCTTCGGAATCTTCTTTCCGCTCTTCAAGTTCTACGTTCGCCGTAGCGAAGCATCTTTCTGAATTCCACTAATAACAAAACGAAATATATTTTTATGTTATCTATATACACGAAATATTAGACGAAATACTACTATATACACGAAATAATACTACTAATACGAAAAATACTATATACACGAAATATAAATATGGTACAGCGGATGCACGTAAGTAGCTTTTTCGAATCACCAACAAACTTGTACTAACGAAGGCAACGTTGACACGAACTTTTTGCATAAAAGCTCTGTCTACGGTCCCAGCTGAGTTACATTTTTAACTAACATAAAATTTACTAAGACTCCCCGCTGTCCGTAATCCGAGTAAAGTTTCGTTACGTTTCCTTTACATTTTTATTACAGCATGTAAAATTTGACGTCAAATAATTTAAAATTTACCGCGTGAATATTCGTACTGATATGCCAATAATACAGTAATTAAATACCGAAAATAGACTACGTAAATTGGTAGTAGAATGATAAAATAATATTGGTTATTTATTTACACGTGGTCGTAACGTATCTAAGTGCATTGCTGAACCGCATCTCCTTTCATAGTGAGAGGGATTTAGGCCTTAGTCGATAGACTAAGTGGATACACCACGCTGGTTAAGTGCGGATTGGTAGACCTCACGCACCTCAGAAAATATTGTATACTTTATAATATCTCTAAGATGTGCAGGTTTCCTAACGATATTTTCCTTCACCGTTATAGCGAGTGATATTTAATATTTTAGTTATAAAAGTTCAATTAGTTATAACTATGTTCATATGAGAGTAGTTAATAAAATTTTGTACTTGTCCTATCGACTCTCATTTCCACGGATACTTAACTATCCATCTGTCAAATGACGATTACATATTAATGTACAAGGTTATTTTCTCCCTAGTTGCTATACCAAAGAACTGAGATGGTCGCCTTTGGTAAGCATGAGGAGTTCCAACCACATCTTTCGAACCGAAACAAAAAAAATGCTAAGTAAAAATTGTTTACAAAGCACAACTAGAGCCTACATCGGTAAAACCAGTAGAAGGAAAACGCTATTAGGATACTTGGATTGGGTATAGATCGCGTGATTTGGCAATTATCGGAGAGCCGCTTAAGATAAATAATACAGTTCTGACTTCCTTTCAGCTACACGACTTACAAATACATAACGTTTAAAATCATGTACTCATTTTATACGAGCGCCATTAACTTTTAGTTAGCCAGCAGACGGAGGCTATTGTTTCTTAATAAGAAATAAATTGCCAATTGAAAGTTGTAAGTGGCAATCATCAGGGAAGTGTACGATATTGGAAAAATTTCAACGAAGACGATGCTATAATATTGCAATATTGCTGTTAATTAAAAATCGTTTTATTGTTGTTTGAACTGAATTGAACTCCGTTCGTAGATCGCGACGACTGTTTTAGTTCAAGTGGATAGATTCATTATACTGACTTATAAGGGCTTCATCGGATAAACAAATAAATAAAATATGTCCTGCAGTGAAATTGTTAAGGTTGATGATTTTGATGATGCTTGTGTTCCATATAAATAGAAATATAACTAATTCATTGCTTTATTAAATATGTATTTGGAAATTCCCACACATAGTTTGTATGCGATCAGGTTACAATAGATCCACTTTTGTTTTTGTCGGCAAAAATCAGCACGTAGCATGTATACTTCAAAAGTTTGTTTCGCAGGCAATTATTAAAAGCGGATCAAGTTGTCACAGATGTAATTTATTAAGTATTCTAGTTCAGTGCTGTATTTGATAAGATCAAATCAACATGAATACTAATATCTAATCTATGATACAGTAGCGTATCATTGGTGGTAGCGTAACAAATACTGTCATCTATATTTCTTTTTCGATTTAGTCGAAATTATTTTCTGCTCGTAAAGGCCTACGAATTTCGTTACGCACGGCTCCAACAGACAGAATCTTCGTCTCGTTATAGATCAGACATAATTGCGTAATGTAAAAAAATTACCGGCGAAAAAAGATAAAGTAATAACTTCGATAAAATCTTATATATATTCGCATTTCTAGTACCCATTTCGTATAAGTTTCCATCAACGAATATCGAGGTTACACGTAGCTCTCTTTAATTTTACATTATTTGCGCTCCGCAGCCTTTCGATCACGAGACATCACAGGAATCACATTACCTAGAAATAAGTTGTTACGTTTTTGATGTAGGAGTACTACATCGAGTTCGAGCCGGCGGACCGTGAGCCTGACTAATGGTATTTTACGAGTTGAAAGCGTACGTATTTATAGTGCTCCACTTAAAGGCCCTCGAGGCGGCGTAGCGGTGGTGTAAAGAGAGAGATAAACATAACGGGACAACCGAAATTGTGATTTAGGACGTCAGGCTCACAAACGCACGTTTCTGTACAGGAAGTGTTGTTTGAGTGCGAGCGAGATGGCGTCGAGGCTATCGATCGACTGGCTTCCGAGGCGGCTCCCAAATTTAGAGCAGGTACATCATAATTGTTACATCCTGCTATATGGGACGCAATAATTGGAACCGGTCGGGATACGGTGTACCATACATGTATTCATACAGTTATCTCAGCGGAATGCACTAATGAGACATCAAAAATAAATTCCGTGGCCTGGCTGTGGTATAATCTCTACATAAATATATCATTTTTATTTTAAATGACAAGTCTCTGACGATAGCCAATAGAGAAGAATACTTTAGCAAGTAGCTGTATACGACATAGAGATTGCAGTAGTAACGTTCATAACGAGTAGCGTCGATCCTAAAGCCTCTGACTGAGTAATTCTGTACAGATACAAATTAAGATTCTTTATATTGCACAAGTCATGGACACACTGAGGTGTAAGTACAAAAAGAACTATATTCATTTTCATATCCGCACTCTGAGCGCTGTATGTAGTATACCAGTAGGATATTGTCTTTATTTCGCTTTGCCAAAATCGTAGACAGCCGAGCCGATATTGATCGATCATCGTATCTCATGAAAACGAACATCAAATAGGATTGACGAATCTTTGTTAGGTTTATTAAGATTATCATTTTTGACTATCCTCGATGCGAGGTAAAGAAAATCTTGTCTACCTGCGATGTTATTACTGGTATGATTTATTTAAAAATATTATATCAGTTGCCTTTGAGAGTTTTTTGTAACTTCATTGCTATCGCGTAGATAAGAATTTGAGATTAAAGTTATACATTTAATATCACCACGCTAATTTATCAAGAGGCGAAGAATTTTTTATATAACTATGTTTTATTCGAGTAAGGGGCAATTATTTTCTTGCTATTGTTTTGTGAACACTATGAAAACACGTAGACCTTAGAGAAGCATCGCAAAAGCGCCGGGGACCACTTCAAACAGAATTACGCGTGACTAAAAAATGTGTACTTTACTTTGTACTTTTGTTTTTGATGCGCAAACAGTTGAACACGTACCGTGCAATTAACCGTTGTTTGGAATGATAACAATCCTTTTGCGTGTCACCTCTCTCTCTGTCTCTGCAATTAGATGAGGCCTAGTGTATATTACATTACGCTATTCAAATGCGAATACGCGAAATCACTGTGTTCTGACCAACCAACAAAACTCAATTCGCTTATCAGATGGCTATATACGATGATATGCTTTATTTGTTATTGCGTTAACAATGGGAATGCTCGCGGTATTGACTGTTCTCTTAGTCGGAGGTCGCCGGTTCGTTTCCCACTCAGGACAAACACTTGTGTCGTGAGCACGTTCCCTGTTTTGGAGTCTGGGCGCAATCAAAATATCAATGTTTGTCACCTGTCCGTTTGCCATAGGCAGGTAGCTGTGTATGGAATCGTCCCAAACATTATTATTATAATTTAAGATTTTATTGATGCTTTGACAGAAAGCACGCAATTTGTCTTCGGGTGCGGTTGCAATCATTAAACCATGTCTGTTCCAAGTTCGCTTGACTAACTTGCCGACTCAACACGACTCGAAGCACACACAGCGTGGGTAGCAACAGCAACATCACTTACAGTTAGTAAGTAGTTAGAGAGCCAATTTGAATTTCAAATTATCGTTTGCGTTACGTATTTGACTTGTTATTATATCACCCTGTATTTTTTGTCAGAAAGGTTATGTAAATAATAATGAATAAAACATGTATCGCAAAACACCGAAATTTGTTTCGGCGTCGTACATTAAAATGTCACTTTTATTTGAGGCACTAAGAAGATTCTTTAGCGGTAATTCGCTCAGTAATAACCTAAGGAGCACAAAATTGCACGAGTGGAGCAAGAGTACTTCGTTCAAATTATCATTTGATGAAATTTCTTTTACATTTTACATTGATGTGTTTTCATAACCCACGATCCGCGTGTCGTTAGCGTTCTTTCATTCAGGAAATATCATAAATAAATGGCTTAAAAATTAAGAGAATATTTAATGGTCGTTACGCCGTTCGTCCAGTGGTTGGTGAACTTCGACACTGAGACTGGGTTACTTATTTTTAGGATTTATTAGAAAAGTTTTACAAGTGGCTTGTGGCTTATGAATTCAAGAAATTAAATAGTGACAACGTGATAGATATAATAGAAAATATATGGAATATATAAGTTTGGCAAAAAATAAAATATAATATCGTGAAATTTGTTAAGAAGAAATGAGAACACGATTTACTTCTGTTATCGTGTTACTAGACGTAATTCGTTGAGATGGCACTTATTCATTCATTTGACTCGTTTCGTATTCAAATTTATCTAAGTACCAAAGAGCCTTTCACGACTCTTCTGAATTAACTGAAATATTTCACTACGTAGATTTGTTTATGTCTTTATGTTACCGATACCATTTTATTGCGAAGGACATTTTTATTTGAAGCGTTTCCATTTTATCGAATGTTAAACAGAATTGTCATTAAATTTTCATACGTACATTTGTGATGTAATAATGATTTTCCTTTGAACTGTAAATCGTAGCCGTGTAAAATAGCAAGTGGATTCACAGTCTCTGGCACGAGAATTGTCTAGCGTAGATCTGTCGGAACATTCCAGTTTGGTCTTACGGTGTACGCCGTAGCGAAGTAATATTTGAAAGCGTTATACATCCAATAGACCTAATGTTCGTGTCTGCCAAAACAATGTTGGTGTATCTTGATTTTTCTTTTGACAAACATAACACGTTACGATTGATAAACATATTAAAGCTCCCAATAGATAGGTATATCATTTGCAGATATATGTACATATTTGCAATCTACATTGACATTACGTCGTCGCCCAACAAAATGATTCTGTAAAGTGCTCGATAAGCTCTCGATAGGACAATCAGTAGCCAGTAATTGTCGGAAGTCATTGTCCCGTCTCGCAATATGAAAATGCATTAACCATTGTTCGTTATGTAAAGGCAAAAGGGAAGTTTCAGGGCTATCACTAAAATCTATTTCTGGGGGTGAATTAATCGAACTTTTGAACGAAAACTTAACCGATTTAAGTTTTGTAATTGCATTCACATAACCGCTGGCACGGCCTTCACGTTTTGATTATCTGTTACCAATCCGACACTTGACAGTATCGGACGGGGAAGGGGGGAGTGTGCACTGCGGGTGATGCGGCGTGACGTCACAGCGGGGAGGGGGCGTGGCCTATTTATCCCTGGGAAACGAAAAAGTGGGGCTTGTCCCGGATTTCGGGACAACCTCGTAATTAGGGTTTATGTTAGCGAATGGATGCTGCTGGTGTCTTTTGCACAGCGTTCGTAGTGATAGTTCGAAGACTAAGCGACCCACGAACTATAGGATTTCGTAAATGACATATATTTTTCGGGTACAACGTTATGTGGTCAAGATTTTTAATTGATACACGGTAAAGGTAGCATTGCATTCCTTGACTGCATTGAGTCCGCCGCTAATTAAGCGTTTATGATGTAGTTTTGTAGTTAGTTGTTTTGAGATCTTAATCTAAAAGTTTCGCAGCTGGCACTATGAACATTAGCGTAAGCGTATATACATATGTACATATATCTGAAACATTCGATGCTTAAGAGTCATTAGCCTATAAAGAAGAACCCTAGTCACTCACACAATATATCACAGAACGCACACTCGAGCGCAAAAGTGCAGGAAACATCAAAATAAAGCTTTTTCGAGAGAATCGCGGTCGGGAGCTACAATTTTATTGTTTTTCAGCGCAAAAACACGTTTGAATAATTGACGGTTGCAACGACTCCGCATCCATTGTGACCGTTGATCAAACGAGAGTGAAATGACTGAAACATTTTAAAAGCCTCTGACTATTGACCTGAATATTATAAGTGGAACTGTTTCTTAAAGTATGACAGAACACTCGTAATATTGTTTACTGGTTTCTCCGGTTTCATATGTAGGTCTACTATGAAACTAGGTTTTCTAAACCAGTTCGTAATAAACCATCTGATGTCATAAGAATGAAGAAAATTAAATGACTAACGAAACAGATTTATAAGGCGAGTGAGAATGATGAGTCGAAAGAGGTGTCTCTACGGCGGCGGCTACGAGCGGCGCACGTAGTTTTTCAATCAAATTGGCGAAGTACTTAAAGGAGCCCAGGTCACTAGTACTTATAAATGAGCTTGTATGACGACGTGATGAAAGTAGTAGAGGACGGCAGCCGGTGGAAATAAGCGTAGCTGTTTGACTGTAGCCGTTCGTTTGTTAATACAACGATACCGGGCGAATTCGGTTGTCGCGTGGTTGATCGTTAGTAGAGAATTTTCGTGACAGTTTCTCAGCATTGAAAGACATTTCTTAATGCTGGTCGAGAGCGGTTCGAGTGGCTTAAGACGCCCAAGTCGACGGCTGTTAATCGCGCAGTGGATCAGCTCTGGGGCTCGAGACCTGCCCCAGTTGCGAAGAGGCTTGTGTTCATTAGTTTCATAAATGTGTTGCGCCAATGCATATGTCACACTTTATACAGTAATACATTTTCTTATTTACGGATGAAATATTGAAACGTAAACGTAAGGTAAAACGTATTATTAAATCTTTTTGATTTTTTATAAAATTTGAATACTTGCGCTTTGAAGAATGGCTACAGCGCCATCTAGTATCGTAACGACGAATATCCTTATGTATTTTGTTAAAACTAAATCCCATTGAGACTGTTTTTCGACATGAAAGTCTCCTGCGTCACACTTGCCTATAAATTATTTGCAAGCGATATTTCCTAAATATACATGGTACCACAATATCGTTCCTGATTCTATTACACCTAAGTAACCCGTTTAGTTTTAATCAATAAAGTTAATCCAAAGGTATATCGCGAACATTATTGGTTTTATGGAAGACTTTTTACGTAACACCAAAAAGATCGTCGGCCAATTTTATATTAGAGTCAAGCTTATATAATTGAAAGTTTATATAATTCTGAACTTACGAACTAAAATTTTGACATAAAAATCTTTTCAAAGGAACGAAATATTGACACCGGGTTTATGCGACCTGAATTCAATAACTCTTGAAATATCTACTATAAAATTTTGCGTAGAAGGGAAGATCAAAATTAAGATTAAAATGTAGAAGAAAGATATTTAAAGACACTAACCAATACTCACTCTTGCTCAATAAACCAAAACCTAAGAAAATAATTTATGGAAAAATCTTATAGTCACATTAACTTAACGTGAAAAATCGTATACAATACACTGTCGCGTCAATAACGCATCAAATGTCTTATCGTCTTTCACCTTTTATTGCTGTTCCTTGTTACCTACTACAATACAAATAGTATATTTAAAACCATCCTTACCAATCTTATGTCTATTACATACATATATTATTTGTATGAAAACAACGAACTTTAATAAAGCGTCGTATGAGAACAGAGCCCGCTGTCGATCCTCGTCATATATAATTATATGAACATCGCTATGCAAATCTGTAGCTACAGACATAGTCTTTGTTGTACCAGTTGGTGACCCAGATAAAGCCTGCAATAAAGGCGAGCACCCCGACGTTCGGTCATCTGTATAAAATAGATGTAACCGTTGCGACCGTAGGACTTAAAGCCTTCCTTTTGCATCTAAACAGGTACAGAAATAGAAATGTTGTATGCAAATAACACTAGGGTTTTTATCTGTGTTGTATCAGGTGTAACTATAACACGATCTATTGTTTTCACTGCACCGATTGTCCTGCGCATATTTGCCGCTCCCCCCGCAAGATGCGGCCATTTTTCGGAGCGGCCGGCTTAAATTTGATACCGCTTCTTTATGTCAATGGACCGCGATGATCAATAGCGACGCAGTCGAGACTGTAATATGTATTAAATTCTATTCCGTAAAAGATATCCCGATGTTACTTATGTATTTTGCCAGGCTTTCCTTAGTCATCTCTGCCGATCAATACGTAAGATAACTAGGTACTACTGGTGTGCCAAGAAATAACTGTCGAAGTAGTCTTTATTGTCCGTTCGGAACAAAGGTCATAAAGCCGACCGTCGTTACAAAGAGACCTAAATAGGGACGCTTGGCGATGAAGCCATTAAAATGACGAATTCAATTGTCTATTGTCGGTTGGGGCACTTGCGTTTTTATCTAGTGTATACATGAAATCAAGAATGTTACAGTCGCAGGTAACAATGTGTCGTTCACTATTCTTTTCTGTCTGGTCTGTCATTGTTTTCCGTGATGTACGCGGCAGTAATTATGGCTATCACTAGAAGCCGATACAATCCTCGCTGTGCCAATTGTCCCCTGACCCAGATACGCAAGGTCGTAACCGCGACGCCTCGCCGGGAGCGTTGCCGGCGCTTGGCCAGCCTTCGCTCAGTCCGCAGATATGACGTCACGTTGTCTGGATGGAGTTATAACCCCTTGAATAAATTTCACCGCTTTCGGTGAAAACGAGGAATAAATCAATATCACAACGAAACAACTTGTAACCTTCAGGAGCAACGAGCTTTACAATATCGATTATTCAAATTCGATAAGTTCTAAATAAAATGTTGTATTAAGGAATTGACAATCAGCAAATTTCATATAATTTAACACAGATATTTTAATTTTATCAGAGATTTTGACGCAGTAGAGGTATATATAAAATTATTACATTTTTACATAAGATTCCTACTCAGGATTTTATTGTTTTATTGTTTATTTTCAACATAGAGCATGGTCAAATATGGTTGACATAAAAAAAATAAGATTCAATCTTCAATATCGCAATCATAATAACACCTACACAATTAAAATCTTCAAAGACAACTAACGTTCAAATCGAGTGCTTTGCTTAAAAATCACAACGTTATTATGAAACTTTAAAAAGGACTACATTAGACTTAAATTTATGCTTAATTACATGAAGAGATAGCTTCGGTCTGCTTTTAAAGCTGCAAGGTCGAGTATGAGATTAAGCAAAGTAACAGCGTGTATGGAGAAAAGAAAGAAAATATCCCAATCGATATGAAATATGTATGATGTTAAATAAATAAATAAAAGTATCGTTGTTCAAATTTGACTCGGTTACACCAAACGAGCGAATACTACGCTTAAATACCTCAACATTCCCTTGGTCGGCGTGAGAGGCTCGCTGGCGTCGCGCCGTCTAGGGAGGAAGCGACGCCAGCCTGTGTTATGGCGCCGGGTGAAAGTAGTTTGAACGAGAATGTCGAGCCGACAACTTTCGCTCACCGTTGGAATGTAATTTTTCCTTTCCTTCCATATAATTGGTACTGATTATCGAAACATTATTATTAGGCAACATAAATAAATATTTACATAGAGACTTTAATGTCGATGTTTCACTTATGTAACGATTAAACTGTGGAAAAAATAACAAATTACACAACCTCAAATGGGATGGATTTGTTAATGGAAAGCTACATATTA
>DWEM01000009.1:0-36935 GCA_018245935.1 Agara belti belti
AGTAGCGAACGAGCTGGCAGCAGTCACGAGTGACCGCTCCCGCCCATGGACATCTGCAACCGACCTCCAATAGGGCTGTAGGGATGGGACTGTTAGTGTGAATTCAGTTAATAGGTGTTAATAAGAATCAGTTGGTAAGTATTCGTTAGTAACGGGACTGCAGGAATTGGACTGTTAGTAAAATTAGTCCAGTTAGTATTTGTATTAGAGGTCGGTCACAGAAGCGTCACTACTCTTGAGGACTGAGATGGTCGCCTCTGGTGTACACGTGGAACTTTTTTTGGAATAAACTGCTCGTACGTATAATACCATGACAAATGAATTTCTAATCAATATCAAGTTACTCACGTCTCATAGGAAAGAAGGCAAGTAAGGTAAGTCACGCCTTTTTGACTTGGTATTTTAAAGAAAAAAAGAACTAAACAACACAAGCTCAGGCTTTATGGTTCGTGACGGAGATTGTAGCTATTGTTGTAAAATACTTACTTGAAGGTAGAGTATCTGTCGGCGCATCTCTGCGCAGGCGTCGGGATGCAGCGGCGAGGCGGGGGGGCGGCGCCCGTTGCCGCGCGCGGGGCTCTCCGCGCACGCCGCCAGCAACGGGTCGAGAGTTTCGCTCTGCAAACAATGCAATAGCAATGCTTTCAAGGGCTGAAATAACTGCACACGGAATTTCCAATGGAAACGCCCGTCTATGTATAATTTGTAAATTGAAACAGTTCATGCTGAACATGTTAGATGAGAATAATATACATAATAAAAAGTTATACTGGTTATGAAATATTTATATGCATATCGTGCTAATTTGGTTAGTATAGTTATGGATAAAAGTTTTGAAAATAGAAGGTAGAAGTAGTTTGAAAGTAAAAAAAAGAAGGAATATTGCTAGTAAGTAAATTTCCATTCTACTATTGTATTCTTAAGGCATTTGAACATCTCATTTGTTCTGTGGTGTATTGTACACGCATGTAGCTTGAACAGAACTTCACTGCGATCACAATTCTTAAAATGAACTCTGAGCTAAGTCAAATGCCGCCCAAGAGTGCCGAGTGGCACTTGGGCAGTTCTAGACCTAGTATGAAAGAGTGAGTGCAACGCATAACACTCTAGTCTAGTGTTACGTACGAACTAACACTCACTCATAGGGTTGCAGGTGAGACGCTTTTAAGTTTTTAGGTTTAGTGCACACTGTAGGTACACGCGAGTTAAAGTGTTTGAAAAGTCATCTTTACACTCGCAATTATTGTGTTAGATGTCAGCCACATATTTCAGGATGAACATAATTTATCTTTCACAATTTTCACAGCTAATTTTTTTTTTCCAAAACGAAAATTATATAGGTACCCGTGCGTTAACAAGGATTAATTCAAACAAGTGAAAATTCATTCAAAATAGTATAGTTTGGTTATCATCCAATGGATTTTCCAGAAAGAAAAAGATTAATCATAACAAGTTAGAAACGGTTTTTTTCTTCATCTTTATCTGAAATGGCTAGCCTTTCATAGATAAAAAATAACATTTTATTCTCTTTGCCGTAAGGTTACAAAAAAATGGCAATTTAGTTATTGTTATCACTCGATTTGTCTCAAAAGATAAATAAGAGCACGTACCTACATGAGCTTTGAATATTTACGGTTAATAAAAAAAAAATCCAAACCAACTTCTACCTACTTTTTGTACGTTAGCTGTTATAATATATGTTGTTATAATAATTTATTATTGCTTTAATATTCGTGTTATATTAAAAAAGAAAGTTAAAATAATATTATTGAAGAGCATGTAATACAGATATTTAGGTTAGTTGCTTAGAGAGCTTCATTTGTTCTCTCATTTGAAATACTGAGCATGAATATGTTATTTATAGCGTGCATTGGTTTGCATCCTAATGCGTTTAGAAGATGTTAAAGTATTTACGGCACACTAATTATACCAAATCTATGGCCAGCCCAGTAGCGACGAACGCTGAGTATCGTCTACCCAAACGATGCAAGTTGCGTGCTTAATAAAAGTTTTAATATTAAGTTACGAGTCTTTAGATTTTGTATGTATCGATATGTAGGTATCTACTCTAAAGTCTGTTAAGATCATTTTGTTATTCGATATTTCAATGCTATAAAAAACATTTCAAACTTTCAAAATTGCAGGTAACTTTTCTTAACCAAATGTTAAGGTTGGCGTTAAAACAAAAGTTTGTTCTGAAATAAGCCTACCGCCAGACGCATTCAGTCTGAGCCCACTTTAAGGTGAAAGCCTTTTACAAAGGATTACAGCCAGCCACAGTGAAGTGCGAGGTCTATTATAACTTCCGAGTTAAGTATGTACCCTACGTACCTGAGAATCCCATTAACTCTAGTACGTATAATTATCATACTGTGTTATTTTATTTAAGATCTGTGGAAACGGCTATCTACGGTATTACAGTTACATCTATACTAATATTATAAAAAGGAAAGAATTGTGTGTGTGTGTGTGTATGTAACGAATAGGCTCAAAAACTAATGAACCGATTTCAAAAATTCTTTCACCATTAGAATGCTACATTATCACTGATCCTAGGTAATTAAAATGCTGCCCAAAGTCACTATTCCACGCGGATGAAGTCGCAGGCAAAAGCTAGTTTTGAATAAACTTGTAACAGGACATTTGAAATATATTATAAACAATTGAAATGTTCTGTCCGTTGGTGTTCCAATAAGAAACGCACCTGCTCGTTCCTAGGGAGATACCTAAGTTTCCCGATATTCTTTTAGTGGGTAAAAATCCCACATAACTATTATCTCTCACATAAAGTAGTATATTTTATGTTAATTGGGTCTTGTAACAGAACAGCGTTCTAATCTCAACAATCTTTATGAAACAATTAATATAAATATTAGTAAGTAGTAGTAGTATTAAATATCCGAGTAAGAGAGTAACTGCGCCGTAACCGATGTCTAAATATTTTAATAGCTGCATGTTATGCCAACGATAAACGTATACAAGTATATTTATAAAACATACATACCGACTTTGGAATATAACCTTTAGTTAGAACTACAATCTACAATTTTCAAAACCTTGAAACTGTAGAATAATCAACATGTAGCAAGGCACGAACGAATATTAACTGGTATGAAATCTTGCCTATCGTAGTATTAATAGTTTTAACGAAAAAGTTAAAAGTTACCAGTTGATATTTCTTCATATAGGTAATTGCTTTGATATTTAAGTTTTTTTGTTTAATGTTTATAAATGTCTATAATCTGTTAATTTAGGTCATTCTAAAAGTAGGAAACAAATAGTTTCTTATTCATTTCAAAATCCCTCTTTTTCAACCATTATCTTTTGATGACCTTGTAGTGAAATTCACGCATTTTACGTAATAAATAAAAACATTCAACGCTTTTTACGTCCCACAGCTGGGAATAGGAACAACGAAACAATGCGGTTAAATTTAATTTTATTTTTAATTTATTTATTTCTTTTATTGCAGCGTAAATTAAAAAAGAAATTACAGGAATTTTACAACTTAAAAGTACAATATATTTAATCTGTTTTAATTACAAACAAATAGCTACATTAGTAAGACTTTCCTTGTTACACTTGTTAATAAGCTTGCACTGTAGCAGATGTAGATCTGGATAAGTGGATCTCCTGATTGGTGTAATGGACTGCCAAGCTATTCGTTAGGGGACATTAGGCTTTAATTAATGACTCAACATCATGACCGATGTCATTGATCTGTAACTATACTAAAAGTGATCCATTGCTTATGTAAATTAACAAGAGATATCTGTTTCCGTATTTTAATTAAGTGTTCAAATGTACACTAAGTTATAAATATAACATGGACAAAAGTAACACCATGTAACATTTATGTGTATTTATGTTGAGTCGTATCTCCTATTATTTGTGGATTTTGAATGTGATGTTATTTAATTTTGGGTCAACACAATCTTAAACTACCTATATTCAGTGATATTTAAAAAATATGCTTTGAATTTATTAACGATTTAATAGGTACTTGTGCACTTACCAGATAGTCATTTAAATATTATCACTTTTGATAAAGCATTTATCTTACAAGGCAATTTTTTTCTTTTAACACGAAGCCCGTGTTTCGCAATACTCCTTTGATGGTAATCACTGGTGTTAGATAATGTTTGTTTTTTAATATTCATGTACTTTTTTAATACTGTAAGTCAACATATAATGAAAAAAAAACATGTAAATGTCAACAACAACAACAACAACACATTACAAATGAAATATATATCCATTTATAAGTTTAAATCTACCAGTTTGGTGAAGAACGGGATAATTGGTTAAAAAATCATCTATTACGAAATGTAATAATGCATCTTTCTTCTTAGAAAAATTCAATTTTTTTAAATAAGTAATAATTATGTGTAGGTACATACGTAAGCATTTTTCACCACATCCGTGTATCATGTCGGAACCAATTAACACCATCTTATGAAATCACGTAACCAAGTATCTGAAAATCCAACGAAGCAAACAATTAACAAAGAGACCTCATCACGTTCGGTATCAATTGTTTATATCGGACAAAAACATCGCATGTTCTGTAAATACACTTAAGACGCTTTTCCAATGTCCGTTCCGATAACGATAGTCGAATATTAGGAAAAAAGGAAGCAGATAAAAAGATGGCCTTAAAAGTCTAAAAGACGCAGAGAGATAGATTCCTACCAACCAGTTGTCAATGCTTGTATAAAAATGATTTTTTACCTCAAATTCAAATTCAAATAAACAATAAAGTCTAATTTCGAATTCACAAAAACATCTATAATATGCATATAGGAGTATATACACTTAAAGGATAAAAGCGAACGAGTTTATGTACCCATAGAATTACTTTAGCAGTCTAAAAAACAAACACGGTCTATTCAAGAGAAATAGAATTTACTTTTAACTTTTAATATAACACAAGTTTCATAGTAGCATACATAGATGGCGCTAAAATCATTTTGTAACAATATTAACATTTCCAACACATCGACTGACTGATTTCGGGTCGGATTATACGGAAACAGCTTGAGACAAATGCTGTTCGGAAATGTTTCGCACGTGATGGAAATTAGCATGCGTTTGCGCACGTACGTGGTGTGATATCAGTGATTCATGTGTATTTTGCACTGTCAGCTTGTCAGCGTGATAAATGTAATCATCTGACGTTTGGTGACATTACAGTTCCTTTCAGATGAAATTATTACGTAATTAACTGGTGCAGAAAACGACTAATAGCCCAATTAGTCTGGGTCCAATCCTGGCATGCACCTCTGACTTTTAATAGTTGAGTGCGTTTTATAAATTAAAATTTAAGTAACCTAAGCTATAACGGTGAAGGAAAACATCGCCAAAAAACCTACACGCTTTAGAATTCTATTATATTTGATTATCCTTTACTATTTTTATTATTTATTATTATTCGAGTAACGTAGCTAAGCCAAGCTGCTCCAAGTAGTTGCAAACGATAGTTGCAATAATTAGATACTGTTAATTAAAATATGTAATTTCCGAAAAGCATTTATTTATGTACTCTTATCCTCTCCCCCTCCATCATATACGCCTATGAGCACGAATGTCTGCTCGAAGCTGTAGGACTGAAGCAATCTACTATTTCACAGGTGCCCACAATCTCGCTTGTTGAAATTAGATCCAGTTCAGTGGAGATTAGTACCAAACTCGACATCGGAAATTTCTAAACCACTTTGAAGGATTCTTTCAAGGTTTCAATTCTTACCTAACGATATGATCCAGCAAAACTTTTATTACATAAAAATGTTGCCAGTAATAGTCAGATATTTAAAAAAATGGTATGAACAGTGAATGATAATAATAATAACTTAGACACTGAATACTTAGGTCAAGCAGAGCGTGTACGCTAATTGCTAACCAGACAGTAGATAAACATAAACCTACATATTTACCTTTGTATTTCAAAATAGATACCCAAGTGTATTGGACCAATAAAAGGGTTGACGAGAAGAGTAGCTACATATTTTTGATAATCATGTCTCATCTATGACTCCTATGGATTACTCAAGTACTGTCATCGGATAAACCATGGAAATCGATGAGCCATTGTGCACGAATAATGACTCAAATGAAAGGAAGGAAGGCGCCGCTGAAGTGAGTAACGCATGAATATTATCATAACATTAGTTATCAGGAAATATATCAGATATGTCACAAATAAATTAGCTTATCAGTAGTAATATTTGTATCACGTTCGTCTTATCATGGTCCACAGGGCTAATTGGATAAATAAACAAATAAGTAACATTTTTTTTTCTATTTTAAATTTATTGATTCCTTTATTCGTGGTTTCTGTGATATTCTACGGAATAACAATGGCTTAAATATAGTGTTACTATCTGAAAACTGTGAATGTTTTGTGAAAAGAAAAGCAAACGAACAGACAGTAGTCAAAGTTTTGTCTGCTGCGGAAGCTGGATACATACAGGGCTGCAGGAATGGGGTGGTAAAATTTTTTTTCGACCCTTTTATGGTCCACTGCTGGACCGGGTTTCGTTCGGATCGTTCCCCACTACATCGTTAGAGTATTTTTTTATTACAGAACTAGGCCACCATTAACAGATACCTTTAAAACTCAGACAGCAATAAAATAAAAGCACACATGTTGAATAATGAATTGAAAACAAATATAAACGGTGAAAAAATTATCCCTCGTATAGAAGGATGCTAACGTGCCACTATAGCATCACATTATAACAGAATTGAACAAGAAAAAAGATAAGATAAGATACGAAAAGATAGATCTTTGGCGTACCTAATACTGTTTACAATCGCTGGTCATATTTTAATATATGGAAATGTATAAACAATTTACTAAGGTACATAGGGAAATGCTTAACACTATTTTACAGTATTAACCCTTATACTAATAGGATATCCACGTTATTAGAGGACGAATGAATGAGTTGATGACGTCAAAACAAGGAAGCATGTAAATGTGAAAAACCTTATTCCACACGAGAATACATCTAAACATACAGATAAAGTTAAAGTGTCTCTGTGTAATTTCAAATAACTGTTTTCTCAAGAGCTTTTATAGCTATTTACACGACACTAAAACACAATTCATTTATTTTCTGTATGTCTGTCTGTTTTTTTTTGTCAGGGCTAATCTCTGGTACGCCTGAAGCGATTTTAATACGACTTCTATAAGAAGGTACAGGAGATTAGAGGAGAGGATATTATAGGGCAACATATATACTTTTGATACCGAAAATCGTAAGCGAACAAAATACACGAAGGTAACACCGCGGGGCACAGCTCATTTTGAATATAAACGGAATTATGTTTATAGCGAATCGTTTATAAACGCTGACTCATCGCGCTGATATATGTTCTCCGTAACCTCGTGGTAGAATGTCAACGAATAAGGAAGTGACTGAGAAGCTGATGAAAGTCTTATTTTACCTGCATCGGGTATTTTTATCTGCAAATGTAGCTAATATTAGGTAATATTGATTACGTATATTTGTTTAATATTATGAAATTAACCCTGTCATAGCTTATTACTGATTATGTTCCAGAAATTATCACCGCAAGTACGATTTGTCCCATAGTAAATTACCACTGCATTGAAGAGATAAGGATTAAATATTGCTGAGTTGAGTTAGCGTAGAATCTTTAGTGAGTCATTGAACCCGCTTTCGCCGTAATAGCATCCTTTAATATGAACTGCGCAGGGACCGCTGAGTCGGCTTGCGCAGTTTAACCATATTTGATTATGAAGCTGCTTTCTCTGCTGCAGCGGCAAATGAGATATTTGGTGATGCATTTACATTCAAATCTTAATAATAACTCTATACGTTTGCAAGTTTTATTTCGGCAGAAGTTTTACTTGTTGGATGTATGTTAAAGTGCTATACATTTTGCTATATGTCATTAACATTAAGATCCAATTAACATGTAGTATTTTTCCACTAATATTTTTGTAATATATAAATAAAACATAATGAATAATTTTTTTTTCAATTGACCTCAGCTAGAGGTCTCCGTTATCCTTGTTTATATTTTCTAATAATAATGTTCTTATGCCACATGTTAGACCGTCATTTTGGTGCGGAGCGACCCATTGGGGGAGGAGAAGAGGTATTTCGTTTGTTATTAGAAAACATTAGACCTATATTAATGTAGTATGAAAACAGTTTATAGATAATACAATTATTTTAATCTGACAAAAATATAACTGAATATCATTTTAAATAGAATTAAATTTTTAATTCTGCAAATTACGTTTCAATCATATTACTACTAATATAATTTACAGATTCTGTAAAATTAATTTGTAGGTATATTATTTGATTATTCTAAGGTCAAGCAAATAAGTGTTATTGAAAAAAAACAATGCCTACGAAAGAGTGTCAAGGCTCGTGAATCTCGATACTTATATTACTGTGCAAATAATAATTATTATTATTACGGTTGAGCGTTGCGCAATCATTAATTGAACAATAAACGGTATTCGTTTATTATGAATTGTAACAAAAATCAAATGTCGTGTCTTTATTGATTAAAACCGGCTATTTCATGTCACGTATTGTCAAAAATAAATTAAAGATACATTATCGCAGATTTTCAAGGTAATAATCAGCACCAAACCGAAACCAGCTTTTATTAAAGAAGACTATATAAAACTTGCGTTTATTAAATAACTATCTGTTACGGCGTAGGTCTGGGGTTCCAATCCTGATACTAATCAAACTCGGGTTAGAAGCTAGCAATTGGCAGGTGGTTACTAAATTATAACACTGGTAGCTACTTTTTTGCATTACAAAAACAACCCGACAATTCATTCTTGTATCTGTCCTAGCAACGGTGACAAAAATGAACCGAAACCAAGTAATGTCTGTAAAAAACTATCTAGGCACTTAGCGAAGTGCTCGAAAACCTATTTCTAGAACGGCATAATTCATGTAGCAATAGATAGCATTTATCTTGCGTAAAGAGCAGCAAAGGTGCTGGTAATAGTCACAGGTGGTACTGCCGCCCATGGACAGCTGGAAAGCTCTAATAACGCTTTAGGAATGGGACTGTTAGTGGGAATCAGTTAGTAATAGTTTAACACGAATATTACTGGTCCCAAACAAGATTATAGAACTGTTAGATGGATTAATTTAGTTAACTAACTTAATTTCGTATGTTTATACGAGTAAGGTGAGTATTACTTAGCATCCGTTCTATTATTAGTCCTATTAAAAATCGATGCTATTGTTGAGGGCTGATCTTCTTATTGTTTTAAAAATTTCCTATTAATTAAAAATGGTTACTTTACATTATACCCTCGTGACGGGTAGGCTGTTGTATGTATATTAAAAGCCAATTATAAACGAACTCATAAAAGTAAATAATAATATCTGGGGACAATTCCACACACGGCTATCTGATTCCAAATAAGGCAATTGAATGCCTGTGTTATGGTAGCCGGACAGCTGATAAACACACATACATACAATTTAATACTTACGTAGATAATTTTATTACATCCTGACACAGAACAAACAAATTTGCTCATCACACAAAAGTTTGTGTGGGAATCGAACCTACGACCTTTGCAGGTAGAGTCTCTAACCGCTCGAACGCGAGGTCTGTCGGTCAATAAATAATTGACATTCGTCTACAATTACTCATCGTACGTACGAGTTCACGAGCAATTTCACACGGTATCACGAACGAGATATAAAACGCCCTGGACCATAGTCTCACGGTAAAAATATCGGATTTAATTGATTAATCCCGGAACGGAATCCATTTACATACTAGCTAATACGCGCTGGAACATATAATTTCGAACGCAGTAAAATGTTTTATCTCCCTTTATTGGGCTTTATGCGCTGCGTGGTATGCGACATAAATGTTATTAAGTGAAATAACAAGTATTTTTATGTTGATAGCTTTCCATATTTGAATTTCAGTTAGTATCGAGTACTTTTCAAATAGCCATATCGTCAAATATCTATATAAGTAATGTATTGTATGTATATAATATGTATGTTTATAGGATTTCCGGTTACCATAACACAGGCATTCAATTGCCTAATTTGGAATCGGATAGCCGTGTGTGGAATTGTCCCCAGATATTATTGTTATTATCATATTACTGATTTCACCACTTTTAAAAGATAATCGAGCATTTTGTCCTGATTTCAGCTGCCAATGCCTCAGAGTCACAAACATGACACAAACATGTCATATTGCGCAACATCTAATACCAAAAGCAATAATTTTTGGATTCTTATTTCAAATTAACCAATATATTAATATACTACACGTTGAAAAACAACATTATTTTTGTTATAATTTGCAAATTTTGCTCATAATTTTTATTATGTATGTACATATATATACTTAAATTAATATTACTTGGCAAATTCATATCGATAGCCTCAATGTCCGCTAAAATTGGAGCAAATTAGTTATAGGTTGTATGTCTATATTATATTAGATAAGATCATTATTATGTTAAGTTGTGAAATACTAAATGTATATAAAACATTGTGTAATAACGCAAAGAAATATTGCAATTCAAATTCAAATATGTATTCCAATTCTGACTGGCCTCGTGGTCGTGTGGTTAGAGACCCTGACTGCAAAATCCCTAAGTCGTGGGTTCGATTCCCACCCAGAACAAACATTTGCATGATGAGCACATTTGCCTGTTCTGTGTCTGGTCGTAATGAAAATATCTATATAAGTTATATAGTATGTGTATATGTATGTTTATCAGCTGTCCGGTTACCGTGACACAGGCGTTAAATTGCCTAATTTGAAAACTGATAGCCGTGTGTGGAATTGTCCCCAGATATTATTATAATTAAAATGGCACAAACAAATCTGAGAAATATAATACATGACCATGAAATACAGGTAAAAATAAACGAACACAACACTGATGAAAGGTATACTTGTGAATTGAAATATATTATACATTATGTAATCACGCAGTTTTATTTCACATAGGTAATGTGTTAGCTAATTTGAACTGGTTATTAAATATAATAAGAGTTGTGGTCACATTCCTTGTTTATTGTAATTATGAATAAGTAATTACAATTGTGAATAGTCTTGACGACAACCTTTAATATTAACTGTAATAAATATAGTATTAACACTTCAATAATAGTTATATTAGCACGCTCGATAAAGCGCAAATAATTACTAATTACTTGTATGATGATAATTATAATAAATATTTAACATTTCTAAATAATGTTTTTGAGCGTGTCATGTTGATCGGCAAATATTTTTTATCTTGATCCGGTATCTTCGTATTACTAAAGATAAAGAATGTGCCGTTAGGAAATAAAATGTCAAGTTTAAAATCTGAACGTCGCTAACTTTTAGGTGGCAACAAATTAATCCCTTAACGTGCTAAATGTTAAGCAAACACTAGAAAACGTGCAACATGAAGTGCAGCGTTTGCCTACAGTTCCAACTTCCAAATAAATCTAACGAATTCCTCTCTAATTGAAAGCGCGACCAGTTTTCCTTGAGTATTTAGAACCAACTTATGCCGATTTGACCTCCGATGCAGCGACGATGCACTGATCAGGATTTTTGCGCGACCCGCGCTATGCAACTGTATTGCGCAAAGCTTGAAATCATCGGCCAAAGATTCGGTTCAAGATACATTGAGTGAAAGAATTACTCTTCTTAAACTATACAAAATCTATTTCATAATGAAATGCAATTTTGTATACACTCACTGATAGTCTTTGGATGACAAAGTATGACACAGTTTTCAGAACGCAGCTTAGTCATAGTGAACTACTCTTAGACTTGTACGAGAAATATTGCGAGCTGGTCTGCTCATACTGTCTGTTAGAACAAAAACCTTAGAATCTAAGAACAACCCTAACCCTTAGCGCTATAATCTCTGCGATATAACATTTGAAACATAATTTTCTTCTTTTTTCCTGTATATCAGTTCAGATACACGGTTCATAGTAAAATATGTGTGCATGCATGTGTGTTTGGGCGCATATTCTTAAGTTATTGATTGGTAACAGTACTTACTGCACGAATAGGACTTTTAGCATACAACAGTCCGGTTAGTATTTGTCCTATTTAAAATTGGTCACAGACTACTACTTAGTATTTGTCCTATTTAAATTTGGTCACAGACTACTACCTAGTATTTGTCCTATTGAAATTTGGTCACAGACTACTACCTATTATTTGTCCTATTTAAATTTGCTCACAGACTGCTACTTAGTTAGTATTTGTCCGTTCCAAAGTTAGTAACAGATTACTACTGCTAGGTCTACTACTGAGTTCCGAAATGATATTCATTTCGAAACGCAAGTTCTTGTAATAACAATTGCTCCACGATAGAAATAAATGCAAGCGGCAATTTAAAATATATTTAGCGCCCTTAACTTAATTGTATTCTGTTATTAATTTTAAAATGTTCGTGCAACAAATACATTCAATTAGTGTTGACAAATAGTCTTTATTAATGCGTACATATTGGCTACCAATTTAATTTGACCCCGACCTCGAATGCAATGCACAAAATGTGCACAGTAAAGACACTGGAGGAATGCAACGCAAGTGTATTGCCCAACGTTGCAGCGATTGTAGTAATAATAAATAAGCTCGTTGTGTTAACATACTCGTATTTTATTGGTGCATCGGCTATAACAATAAATAGACTGTGACCTAATTGCTCCGCTTGACAAAACAAAAAAAAAACTTAAATGTCACTCGCCTATATCGGTAAAGAGAAAAAAGTGAGGAAACTTGCACCACCTAAGAGTTTTCCACAAAGTTCTCTAGCACGTGTGATGTGTGCTAACTCGCACTAGGTCAAATGCTATATTATGGCTTTTTTATTTATTTTTGGTAAAGGTAAACCTTCAAAAGGAACCGCAGTGTCTTGAGACAACGGGTTATGTGTGATTTTTACCGACTAAAACCCTTTCAGTGGCGTTCCTCGGCGCTTAAGGACTGCGGTATCTTCAAACGAAATCCGCCGGTGTCCTCCAAGAAGGCGACTTCATCCAGCTACTCCGGGGATGAGTGTCTCATCCCATTACTTCCTCCGCTTGCGACGATTTGCGCCAACACACCATCCTCCTTTCCGGGTTCGCTGACACAATTCTCAACTCCAAACTTTAACGCTCACAACCCAAATTTAGCAACCCAACTCAAAACTAACGTGTGTTTAAAATGAATCTTCCTCTCAAATGTAATCGACAA
Organism: Agara belti belti; assembly: GCA_018245935.1. Lineage (NCBI taxonomy): Eukaryota > Metazoa > Arthropoda > Insecta > Lepidoptera > Hesperiidae > Agara > Agara belti. The sequence continues at coordinate 13,237 of DWEM01000009.1, forward strand.
TCCGCATTGATTTTATTTTAACCAGTAGTAGTTTACAAAAAAGACTTGAGGAAAATATTATCGCATTTTAAACAATTCAAAGTACACACATTAATATCAGAATACTTATGTATAGTGAAAGGAAAAGGATAATTGAAGTCAATATCACAAATTATGGGTCAAAAGTCGAAGCACTTAAACTCGTTCGTAAGATAATACGGGGTCAATAACATTCTATATTTAAATAAAACTATCACAAAATGGTAATTCAATTAAATAGAGAATAAAGTGAAATATATTGCGTATTGAAAGTACTGTTTTTTGTTAAAATTTTGGAATAGTTATTGCAAAAATAGAATCTATTACGAAATAGGTATTCGTTGCAACAATAAATGAAATCTTTTAAGATAACTATCCAGACTTTACGAAAACTTTAGCCCTTTTGCGGCCATTTTGTGTCTTATCATAACTTACACAAGCGGTTAAAATCAAAATTCAGTTTTAAAAAGATATATATTTAATATGCGTTTTCTTATTAGAATAATAATAACGATAATCTATATAAATAAAACTGATATGCATCATCGAAAAGTGCAACATTTGAGAATGGCTGGACCGATTTTTCTATGTCGTCTTTTAAATGACGTAATGGTATAATGATGCTGTTTTTTTTTTCAATTTTTAAGAAAAGACAGACAAATTTAAAAAAGGTTCCCGGCTAATTAGAAAAGGACGAATACATCACTTTGCTCTATTGTCAATAATTTCCGTAGTGCACGCGTAATAACCATTTTTTTGGTATTTTTTTCACACGTCGGGTTACATTATCGAAGTTTTCATACGGATCCCTAGCTTTTTTTTAAATATCCTATCGCCTATATTCATCAGGGATAATGTAGAGTTCTAATGGTGAAAGAATTTTTCAAATCGGTCCAGAAGTTTCAGAGCCTTTTTAATGCAAACAAACAATCAAATCTTTCCTCTTTAGATGAAGTAGTCCAGAACATTGACTCGCGCGATTCTGAACTATCGTGACCTCTGTGCCTTACAGTACAACTACAATTATTATTATTCCAACTCTTGAATTAATTTAACGATGCGGGCTACCAGTAGAGTTGCCACGCGTTTCTATTGTATAAGGACGGTGTCTTGCTTTTACGATACCATCAAACGCTTATATTGAGCGTGTATTTTCACTAATGACATTGAAATGGACTGCCAGAAATCGTTGCTCGGTAGATTTAATAAAAACAAAATTGCAAATTTCACTAAACATGTCTCGATCGGAGTTCATAAATATGTATGGAACAAAGATTTTGCAAATACGTAAATACGAAAAGACTACTTTTTGATTTTTTCCTGCAAGCTTTCTTATAAATGTCTGATTGTCCCGACTTGTGGTACTTGATTTTTTCCTGCGAGCTTTCTTTTAAATGTTACATTATCCCGACTTGTGTTACCATATGGCAACCCTGGTAACTTACCAGTGCTACTTTGCCTAATGTCCGCAGGTAGCACGCGATGACGTCACGCGAACCGGCCGACTGCGATCGATATAATACCGCTAATCATTCACACCACGCGTTAATCACTAATTACACACACGTCATAGAAATATCTAAGAACGGAATGACAATCGTGCGAATGTTGGTACGGGTGTTTTGACGTCATATTTATCGATCCGGAACAATCCGGTTGAGTTGATCTAAGTTTCATTGAATAAATACGCGAGTATGACGTTGGAAAACTTAACGCATCAGTGTACTCTCAACATCCTGGAAACTGGCAACCAAACATTTTTTTTTTTCTTTTTTTTTTTCTGCGCTCAGGCAAACTCAAAAAGCTCAATGGTTCAGTATCTATTGACACTGGGTAACTTATTAGGAATATCCAACAGTGTTATATTGCTGTTTAGGTGCAATCAGTGGAAATTAGATTCTAGCGCTTTCGTAAGCGCGTAACACAGCTAACTAAAACGTAATTACAATACAGTTGTATGCCGAATATAAAAAATACCTAAATATAGGGCTCGAACTTCACATTCGCGGTATGATAAAACTATGTCTAGCAGTGTAACAAAAATAGTTTAAAAAAAACTTAAATAGAGAATACCTCTGACTCACGAGAGAACTACATGAACTAATTAATGAAATCTCGGAACTCTCCATAGTAGTCTCAATGTAACTAGGGCTATCAAATATACTAAAAAATATATTTATTGTACAATTTTTTCGATATTCGTAACCACAGAATGACATAAATAAAAAGCGAAAATAATTTATCGGTTTGATGGATTAGCCTCGTTTCGTAAAACCTGATACGTAAATGACAAACAAATCCCTCGCTTTGCGTAATACGTATATGGAAGCACCTTGTGAGATTATCTTTTGATCAACGCAAAACACTTATATTCGTACTCTTTATATGTTATGCCTACTTTTTTAAAGTGTACCACAATACTGATATAAATACTATAATTATAAATTATGTAAAAAAATGTTGGCAACCCTAAGTTTGAAACCTGCCGCCAGCGTCTTGGAAAACCACCTTAACCTTCTCATTCCGATAAGTATAGCTCTAACCAACAGCAGAACAATATTACAGGCGATGGTTACCACGATAGTGAACGTTGAATCAAACATTTCGTCCTAAACATGATTCATTGGCACATCCTTTCTTTGTTCGACGGCGAGACCTCTGAAAAATTGTGACACATTTTCATCGGAAACAAAACGCCAGCACATACGTAGGTACTTGTTTAGCAACGTTGTGACATGTTTACAATAATCAAACATCATTATTGCACAACGCCGCGGCTCAAAACCTAATGACACACATGACCAAACGTTCGCAACTGAATTAATGATAGAGAAATGTTTATCAAGGAACAGGATGATTTGAGCACGTATTGACATTAGAACACTAGACTTAAAGATGTCTAGGTAAACTGATTTTTGGTGTTTATTTGAAGCAGGTCATTCGCACGGGCACGCAGCCGTTTTCTAATGTGCCATGCAATTTTTTTTTTAATCGGCTTGCATTTGACCGGTATTGTGACAGTTAATTTTAATGTTAAATGTATAGAACGCAAGCACAATACACACGAAGCACTCCTCATTCGCTCTTTTTATGTCAATCGGTTCAGTCTATAGGAACAAGTTGAACTAGAAAAAGCACAGATTAAACAAAACGATTGGTGTATTATTAAAAATGAGTCCAATGGTAAAGGATTGTGCTGAAAAAATACTCTTGAATTAGTTGACATATCGAAAACTGTTGTAAGAGAAGCCTTGAAAGACTATTATTAGATAATTATTAATTATTATCCTAGAAAGCGTTACAATTTTTAAATATTTTAAAAAGCGCTAGATAAGCTACGCTAAGTTAATGAGCGCTCTTAATGACTGCGTTGTCCTTTACATTACTAAGAACCATTTAAATATATCCTGGATGTTTCATCATTCGAAATGTTCGGGAATAGCTAACCTCGTTTGAGGTTAACGCACAAAGAACTGATGCATCACCTGGCGAATGAGTCACGGGTTGAGCAATCCACCGGCAGTTATGCCACCGTTGCTTCGTAAACAAGCAAACGATTAATTAGTAACATTGTAACAAATGTTTGGCTGTTGAAAGGATCACTGACAGTTCATAGGTAAAATTCGTCAAAATTAAACGATGATAAAAAAAATACAATGTTATTTTGTTTATCTGTGGTTGTACTTTAAAATTTAGTAAAATATGTTTTCTTTGTTTCAAAATGGCGGCGGCCTAACAGATGAGATAGTATTCAATTTATTTTAAGTTTTGATATAATTTAGTGCCTAAGTATACATAGTTCAGTGTCACAAATCTTTGAAAAATTAAAATATTATTGCATATAATAAAAGAACAAAGTATGCAATTATAAATATTTGATCTGATCTGATGTCGCATTTCCCGCCAACTTACATTATTGAGCGCTGAACACAGGAACCGTATTTTCCTATTGCAAATATTAGTATGACTCCCTCAGTGCTAATCCCGCAATAATATTGTGTAATACATATTATAATATCCACCAGTACACTGTCATAACTACATACTTATAAATAATTTAATTATTTTTTTTACTTGTTACTACATCCTATCAATGGAACTTTAATACACGTATTTACGTTTTCTAACTTCGAATACAAGTAATTTAATTTTTTACTTGGATACACCATTATGCATGATGTGGTTGCATATAACTGTAAGAGCAGTTAAATCGCACCACCTAAACTGATCCGATAAATAAATAAACAAATAAGAAATCAAAGTTTGGTTACCGTTTGAAATGTAGGTACAATGCATATGTGTCTAACAATCGAACACAATCATACATCATTCAAGGATGTTCCCACTAACTGCCAACCGCGAGTTCGATGCCACAAACCACAACGCACTAAAAATCCTTTTTTAATCATAATTATTATTATTATTACTATTACTATACCATTCCGCTATGTCCCTAAGCAGAAAGCACTGATTGCCAAATGACAATCTTGACAAAACTGATGTGCTTCGTCTACATTCATCACAATCTTTATACATTTACGCTGGTTTCGAAAACCGCTCACTCCCTCACCCATCATCATTTTTCATATTAATGGTTTCTTCAAATCCTGAAATGCATCTTTGACCTACCTGTTAAGGAAAACATCGTGAGGAAACCCGCACCTATTAGGGTATGTTAAAAAGTATAATTTATTCCGAGGTGTATGAAGTATGACAGTCCACACTTGGCCAGCGTGGTCTAGGAGACAATAATCTCTTCAACGTTTTATTAATATCTATACATATAGATTACTTATATATGATATAATTATATACTGGCTTTATCTTATTTACTAAACCCACCTTTTAAAGATAACCGTACTGGCTTATAATAATAATAAAAAGTTATAAATTTTTACTTTCTATAGTTATAACGCTACATAGTTATTATGCAAATAATACTATGTAGTTACTTATACCATTGACAATAACAACAACAATAGTTACTTTTCCTTTTTAAATATTTATGTTAACCTTATAGTTACTTGATATTAATTATTATTATTATTAATATTATTATTATTATTTTAATACTGTACTGTATATTTTGTGTTTATCGGAATATACTGTTTCTATTGTATAAATAATTTTCTTAAAATAACTCTTTCAATTCCAAAGTCTATCTTTGTAAGTATGTACATTATATTATAATCTAATCTAAATAATAATGTTTATAATACCTTACAATTGTATTTATAACTTGTATTTTCGTACAAAAATTGCCAGGTGATAGATAAGGAATGATAAAGTGCTAAGTCCATATTAAAGTGCAAACTTCATAGGTTATGGTCTCAACTGTTTTGTTGGCATTCAGTCAAAAAAAAAATCGTGATTTAAAGTATGGTATGCGTTTAATTAATTAAAATCGAAACAATTAACACATTATAAAACGTAACATCACGCCTGTATTCCCCGAAGGGGTAGGCAGAGGAGTGTAGTACACCCCCAACATATATAACACATTATAAACATTTTATATAATAATAATTTAAGAAATATTTAATTATTTTTTATATCAAAACAGTGTTACGGGCTTGACATTGACCGAAAGTAAATAATAATCTAAATATAAAATAATAATCTCATTGAAAATTATAATAATTATTTATTAATCATTAAAAAAAATATCGCGAACAGTTTCTCATGTCATTAATCTTTTTCTGTTTTGAGCTAAGTTCTAGACATAAATTGTTTGTGATATTCCACACGTGATTAAGTTACTACTTAATCCTTTTATCTTTAAGTTTAAAGTAAGTTGATTTTGATTGTATTTATCAACATTTTGCGACAAATTTCACATTGAATTATCATAAGCCTTCGATTGTCGAGACGAACGAATATATGTGGAAACGTTATCTGTTCATTTGATCTTAATTCCCTTAGATTTAATTAAATCCCTTTAGCTTAGAAGTTTCTGGAAGTTGCGACCGCTGTGGTGACCTAGTGGATTGAAATTCTGCCGCCTCCTGCCATTTCAATCTGTATATAGGTACGTCTTACTGTAAAAGTTCTACGTGTGTGTGCTTTTATTATTAAATACTCCTTGATACAGTGAATCTTGGGGATATCTGCACGCCTTCAAAGTTCTGAAAAGAGACACCAGACTTATCGTATAATGACAAATGGATTGAGGAAGAATTGAAAAGAAAGAAAGGAAAAATGCATGTAATTCATTTTGACGATTTCGTGTTTTCCTTTAAATACGCCCATGTTCTTCAAACTCGACATCATAAATAATATTTATATCCTCTCATTCGTATAAAATTCTTAAACGTGAATCACGAGAGTAAAATGTAAAAAGAAAAACTATATACCAAAGACTTTATTTTGCTTTGAATTCAAGAAAATCTGTACAATTTATTACTTATGTAACTTCTATCGTATATGAGACGTAGACATGATTATACCTGCGACCTACGGCTAGAAGATACGTGTATCGACAACATGCAAGTAACGTTGTGCCAAATTTGCATATCTACCATATTGTTATCTGACCGAGCACTGCTTATCGATAGAGATTACACAGGGAATGTACAATACAGTTGATATAACCTAACGCGCTCCAAATTTATCTAACAGGAAAATATTTCTAAGAGCATATGAAAATGCTGGTTTCAGACACTCTTGACTACACCGAGTCTCCGAAACCGGTGTGAATATATTAAGAGTGAGAGAGATACATGTAGCACTCGGTTCTCTCTGTCTTCCTCATTACTATCCAGTCGTGATCTATCCGTCGCCCAAAATCCTGTGAAATCCTATGAAGGGACCTATTCCCAAATGTGGATTCATGCAGGTTGTAGAAAATACAGAAGAATTAGCAATTGGTGTCGTCGAATAGAAAATTTCAGTTTTAGTGAAAATACTTAAGTACATATAAACAGTCATAAAGGAGCCTCCATTTTCCCTGATGCGGTGGTAATCAATCTATAATGAAAGACACGAGGCACGGTCAGCAGGCCAAATACATGACCGTTGGTGGCTTTGCACGAGTATGTGTATTAATCAATAAACCTCGTATCCTTAAGCAGCTTTAACTGCGGTTTAAAAGAACCGACAGACAGTTTAATCACTAAGCTGTATCCCCACCAATTCGCTGTTGGACGGCGTGTTGGTGTGTTGTTTGTTGTCCCACAGTTATGGGTGAGACCGTTGGCCAGCTGTGGACGTAATGGTTACAGCCAGTGAATGATTTATTAGGATTCGACCAGGTATTTGAGTAATTTTCCTAGTTGCATCATTATTTTATTACCGCTTTTAATTCCTATTACCGCTATCATGAGTACTAGGAAAATAGAAGAACAAAAGACCAGGCGTTGCACAACTTCAAAAAAAAACTGGGCAATCTTTTTTATCATTGTCAATTTTGCTATTATACCAAATTTTTATTTCCGCTACTCCTTGAATATTTTCATTATTGCCGTCTTATTTCATTGAATATTTTCATTATTGCCGTATTTTGCAACGGTTTATTATAAAAAAAATTAAGATAATGAAGATAAAAATGAAACAGATTAAAAAAATGCTTACACAAAGTAATCGATTTGATTTATTTATTATACAAAAGTAGGTACATAACTTTTGTCATTCGTTAGTTACTCAGCACTCTCAAAATATTGCCGATATTGCGTGCCTCGTATATACCTCCATATCTAAATACATGTATGTATATAGAATTAAAAGTGTAAACTGATAACAAATGATAACTCTAATATATATACAAGAGAACATATACAATGTTACTTAACCGTTTATGTATATAAACATAATGTATAATGATTTCAGGGGATTAGTGGAGCGACGTTTAGAAAAGTAAAAAACAATTTTTATCAGCGCGTTTCTGTGCTTTATGATAACAGTACAATTTTGTATGTGGTTTATTTAATGACGATTGAAATAAGCTGTATTATCTTCGTTATCTCATTTCTCTTTCTTCTCTGCCAGCGTCTGTTTTCCCCGGGACATAGGTACAGCTTACGGGGGAGTCAAGTCTCCGAACCCGGCGTTAATGCATGAAGAGACTGATGAATGTAGACGAATCACGACAGGTTTGTAAGGACAGAGTTATTTAGCACTCGGTGCTGTCTGCCTACCCCGTTAGGGACCTGGCGTGGTGGTATAATAGGTACAGCTTGGAGTTGCAGGCGAGTGCGTAAGAACTACAGGACAGCGTGCTACTTTCTACGATACACCTCACTTACTATGTCGTAAAGTACGTAGCCAAACGCGAGATTCTAAAAGACTCGTATTAAAAAAAGGTAAGTACGATTACCTTTTAGGTGGGTTGTAAAGATTAACATATGGATGTGCAGACGACCTGATCGGGCCTAGATTGCTTATTATTCTCTCAGCGTTCAACGTTCCTTACCTTGCGAAATGGCTTCCGATATGCCAGTGAGCCAGAACAAATGGGAATTCTTTGGAGCTACTAAAAATAACTCTTCATGTCCTCAGTTGTAACGTCTTCCAATTAAGTAATACATACTTTGTGGTATTTCTTGTCAAATGCGAAAAAAAGTAGTTTTTTTTATAGATATTACAAAAATTCGAATTAATTTAAAAAAAAAAATTTCTTGATCACCGATCTTTTTATCTCGATAAGGGCCATAGTTTACCAAGTTGGCTAAGTGCGTATTGCCAGATTTAAACACTTTTTACAACATTAAAGAATTCCTCGAGTTTCAACGTGTTGTTTTTCTCACGATCTTTTCCTTCCTCGAGTGACACTTTTAATAACGATAACATTAATTTTATCAACGGTATATTACTATTTATGTCGTATCAACATGGATACGGGTGCCCTGATGATTAAACACACGATGTTCGATAGCGAAACAAAAGGTATACGAAGAATAGATATCTTTAACGTTGTCTCCAATCCTCGTTATGTGTATTAATAACAAGCCTAAATAAATAATGATAAACATGTATTACAGAATCATTTTGTGTTGTATTACAAGGAGCTGTTGGTTGAATTGTTAACGTATTGTATGAGACTATTGGGGGATCGATATTAATACCTTTGTTTGCACAACACGCAGGATTTTGTACCTGTTGATTTTTTTAAGATTTATTAAGACGTATGCTTGCACCCTTATTACCTGGACAACCTATTATAAATGTTAAAGTAACTATGTATTGGAAACATTAAAATATAGTCTGTGTTTTGTGTTTCTTTATTATCTGTTATTTTACGATGACAGTTGTCATATTTTATTGTCTATTTTCTCGGTCAACGAACTCTTCGTCGAATGCATGTGATGCCGATTTCACACTCCTTAAAGAACATTAAGTAATTATACATAGACTTAATAATCTGTTAACTAATTCATTGGTAAATTCATTGTCATTTATTGAGGTATTGTAATAGTACAGCACACAGAGCTTAATCAATTTAGAACCGATACTAATCTCTTCATTTGCACCTTCGTTTGGTACATTCAAACCATGATAAGGGTAATGCGGGCACCCTTATAATCACACACAAGATAATCTTAATCTTAAGTATATATTAAAAGGCATGGAATTACTGACTGATTCATCATCGGAGAACCTAAAACCCTGAAACTGAAAATGTAATTTGGACAGTAGAATCCTTTTATGACGTAGGTACTCACTAAATATGGTTTTTGTGAATTTTCGCCTCTAAAGGGGTTAAATAGGCGTTGAAAGCTAGTTTGAAAATCCGCAAATTTTGAAGCAAATACTATGAAAACTGTCAACGTGTGTTACTGTTTGTCATTTTTGTAGCCTCCGAGGGGTCAGTTGCTAACAGCTTGTCATTTATAAAGGAAATACGAATAGGCCTCTAGACATTACTTATCATGTACTGCATCAATACACCCTCATGATCACCGACCCCTATATTGTCTCTCTGTTGGACATGGGTGCCCTGTTTAGTTGTTAAAGAAAAGGTTAAGGATATGGTCTACCGCGCTAGCCACGCGATTAGCAGACTTCTTACAGAACATTACGACAAATTCTAAGGTTTCCTTGCGATTTACTTAACCGTTAGGTTTAGGTAGTGATAATTTAATGTACAAAACGGTTCTGTTTCTATTACTCAACAAACAATACTGTTATCGCAATACTAAACCCATTATTTAAGTGTACAATGAGTGCATAAACAATGACATTATGTTGTATCACTTATCTAACATTTGTAGAGACTTGAGTTTCGTTTCGTTTCACGCTATATCGAGTGTCGATTGGTAATTATATTAAAAGCTAAAACCAATAAATCTATCGAATACAATTTAAAATAGTTATTTTATGTCTTTAATATACAATTATAATGGTTTCTTAAATAGATATAAACGTGTTCGACGATATAAAATTTTAATAATTATATTTCTAAATCGATAAATGGTTCGACCATTATAAAATTTTAATAATCGATTACGTTAAATTTCGACAGGAATGTGAACCGAATATCAAAGTGCAAATGCTAAAGCAGCTAAGTTCCAAATATATTAGCATATATTATATACCGTCATATTAACTGGTCATACTGTAGGTATCTACACTTCAATTACCTTCCTCGATCATAATGTATAATGTGAAATGGGTTCATCCAGAATTTCGTCATAGTTATTTCTGTAATGTTCTCTTACTGTAAAATAATAAAAATAATAATATTGTTAAAATATATGCCTTTTAGACATCTTGCGTCGATATTTTGTAAGCAACCATTTAATTTGTGGAAATTATATAGGTAAAGTTTCTAAGCGTAAAAATCTTATTATGTTGTATTTTAATAAACTTTTGACGACGAGCTCGTTTGGTTAGTGATCCTGACCGCTGATTCAGGGACAGCGGGTTCGATTCTCTGTAGGACAAACATTTGTGTGAAGTGCAAGTGTATTCGAAAATTTACACAATAGTATTTTAAAAATTCTATGATTTATGTATATGTGACGCATAACTAGTTGTGTTAACCTTTGTTTGTATGAATAGTCAGATATTATCCATTTACTTTTTACCTTGTGCGTCCTAATATTGTGCGTAATTAAATAAATAAATACTCCCCTTCCCCCTCTCACCCTCCTGCCCCTCCATAAACCATCATCAGTAGCAGGTAGTAGTTACGATTAATACTAATACTACTATCTATTTATACGGAAACGAACCATTAAGGTCCTATTCCAAATTAAATGCAAATGAAATGTAAATCAAATGTACGGTTTAAAAATTTCCAAACCTCGTTCGGTGTGATGAAATGTCCTTGCCCTTCAATTAGTCATAGGACAAGCATGACTGCTTAAAGAAAACTAAGAAGACGCCAGAGCGAGATGCAACGCAGTTCTGCTGTGACTGCGATCTAAGTCACTATATCACAAGTTACATAAACTTTTATCAGTACGTTAAGTTCACGTTGCATGGATTATTCATTCTAATAAATTATCGTAAAACTAATAATATTGTGAAATTCAACAATAATAGTGTCTGCGTGCGACTGTTCTAGGCGCAGTCTTCAGAGTGTCGCGTCGTTTGACACAGTCGTGTGGCGGGAAACAATATAATTGTTGTGTAACATTATGTAATGTAAGTACAACGTTCTAAATACGCGATGCAACAGGTTTTTTTTTTGTCTTTGAACGTAATCTTCCTTGTTTTGTTTTCCTAGTAGAATAGGATATAAGCTCAGTAACGTAAAAATGTCATATATGTAAATTTTTTGGCATGATAGTCTTACCAACTTTTTTAAAAATAAGTAAATATTTTTATTCCACATTTTTTTATTCCACATTTTTATTACAGTTAATCGTGTCGAAAGGATACATTACTATATAAATTGAATGAAATCTATACTAAATACTATATTACTTAAATTTGCCGCGTCATTGTGAACAATCGCGCCTACAATTTCGAAGATAGGGTAGGTTATCTACAACCTTCATGACTATGTATAAACCTCTACTTCATACTCATAAATTATTAAAATTGTTAATAGCTACAAATACAATTTTATGTCAAATTCAGTTACTTATTTTAAAAATTCATTTAAATAATTGTTTTAATAATTTGAATTTTCTTTTTTACGCGATATAAACTAGGAAGTACCTGCCTACCTAAACTTATGAAATTATACAAAATATTTATAAAATCTGTACCTATCTAAACACGTACCTACGTAAAGGCCTATTTAATTACATAGAGTAAGTAAAAATAGCTAGGTCGGTGCCTACATAATGATATAACAATTTAATACAACCAGTAAGTAAGTATAAAGCATTGTTTATTCTGACCTTTAATTTTTGTTAGGCAATCGTTCTGACGTTACAAGTCCATAAATAAATTTCAGTATTGAAAGAAAACTTTTCGCAATTTCTTACGTTTTTCTAAAATGGACTCATTTCTGTTATTAAACTTTGTTGTGAAAAATATCGAAATAGAGTATACGCATTGACATCATTGCATTGCCAATCGTAAATGAATGGTCACGTCCTTTCCTTTTCTGGAGAGGCGCCTGTCGGTGTTGTAGAAAGGGACGGATAGCGAGAAGCCGCTCCGGCCACGAACCACATGGCGTATACTCGCGTACTACGCAAGCTGACGGTGTGTCGACATTGGACGTTGGATCGGTTGCTGGCTCGAGGCTCCGTCCGAACGCCCGCGACAGCCTCGTCACACTACTCTCAGTCAGTCTCGCAATGGCGTTAGTGAGAGCCGGTCGTGTGTTCGTTTAGTTTAACAACATCCCGAGCGGACACCGGCCCAAAATATTGGCGTGTCTATACGTGCTCGAATTATTTGGAAACACATCCCGTAATTCCCGTACACATAGAGCGACATTCGCCACCACGGACGGTCAAATTTTGGTACGATATCCACTCAGGGCGAATCATTTCAAGGTTCGTAACCATATTAGTAGGTACTTTATAATTTCCCCTTACTAAACGGCCGCGTTACTAAATCCTCGATTGTCTCATAGTTTCGTTCGTTTGTAATTTTGTAAGAAACGTGGTGTGCAATAAAATCGCAAGCGTCGGTGTGTTCGTGTTTCTAATGGGATTGCGTTTTCTTTTCCAGATCATGTTCATCTCGTCTTAGTTCCTCGTCGTTTTTAAGTGTTTGTGCTAAGTGAACGTTAGTGTATCAGTGACGGTGACAGTGTTTGTGTGCAGTGATGGATCCCGGATCGCCGTCGTTGTTGTGGCCGCTGCGCCTGAGCAAGCCGATGGCCGTGCCGCCGAGTGGAGAGAACAGCAAGGCGGACGAGAGGGCGCAGTCGCCGGCGCTAGCGGAACGCCTGTCCGCGGCGCCGCCGCCCTCGAGTCCCGCACCCAGCAGCCCTGCACCGGCACAGCATCAATTTCAAGCAGCGCTGGTAGCGGAGAAGTACCTCTTACTTGAGCAAGTCGAAGGCTCATCCCTATGCCGGTGTGTGGACGTGCGCACGCAAGAAGAGTATGTCTGCAAAGTGAGTACTATAACCCCAATGTTACACTATATCTACATACCTTGTATACCTTGTACTGGAACAAAACCAGTTAGCTTAGCGCATCGTATGTATCTATACCTACATATGAAATTGGTTCTTTGTGTACCGGCCAATACCGTAACAAACAAAACAACTTACTTACGACTCATTTATATTACAATGCACCAGCCTATGTCCAGCAGCAGACTACCACAAGATAATAATGAATTAATGATGATGATCATGTTGCGACCTAATGATATTATTACAAACCTGATTAGGTAGGAACTGTAGTAAAAATTATAATGATCTACTATTGCGTTAAAAATAAATTACCTAATGTTCGAAACTGATTTTCGGGTTTGAAATTTAAGTTTGGAAACATTTCAAAAATGGAACGTCATCTTTTTAATCGAATATTTCTGACTTCGTTATTGCCTGAATTTCATCAGCCGTAGAAGAAAATGGCATTACCAAATTGATAAGCGCATTAGGAAGTTTAGATAATATAATTCATTATTAAAATGACCTCGAAGTGACTAAACTAGATTAAAACTAGTTTTCGACGTTCCCCTTCGAAATAGATGATTCACGCCCGAAAACCCTCAACAGGAAATACCCTAATTATTAGTTCAAACAGCATCAACATTTGTTTACTTTTGCTCGACTTAACGCGAACATACTAATGAGACAGCCGAGGAATAATTTCAACGAATGTCCGGTAAAGCACCTTATGAGTGTTATAATTTTAATTTAAACTTATGTTAACTTAAGTTTTGTACGAATGTATTTACCTACATACTCGTATGTAGGCTAGGTAGTTACTTATATTTTCTTTTTAATATTGTAATTTCTGAACTACGAGTATATAATTAAAAGTGTTATTCGTACGCGACTCGCTGCAAACATAAGATTAAAAAAAAATTAAAAACTGTTTTGGCTGAAAAGCCGATATCCGTATTATGAATCTTATAAAAAAATAATCGATTGATTGTCTGTTATACTTTTTATTATCTGTTATAACTATAAATATTAAAGATTCTGTCCTGACTTTAAAAAACACCATTTAATATTCGCAGTACACTTTAAGATCGGTAGGTACGTATTCGTAACACGTAATGTCGAAATTGTGCCGGGTTTCCAAAGCCACGTTGCGTATTGTTTGATTGATATTCTGTGTAATCTCTTGTTTCCGACCTCTGCTCTAGTTAATCTTAGCTAATCCACTCGGACTGTTTTAAAAAAAAATGACTAATAGCTGACCCGTAAACGTCACAAGTGACAAATACAAACGTCGTAGGTAAAATCTTTACATTCATTACTGTTTTCACATTAACAATTCAAAGTCAACGTTGATTTAATTAGGTATTATTTAACATTAACGCTATTTTTATCTTGACAAGCTTCTTGATATGTCACTTTGATTGCTATCGAAATAGTAGTAACTACCTGCTTGGTACCTAAAACGCTTTTGAAACTTATCATTTGTAAATTGTTTGCGTTGGCAATATTCAAATATGCGTCCGAGGTTATCGTTAGTGTATAATTTTCTTCAGATATTGGGTTATAAATAGGGAGAAAACGTCAATCGGATAGATAAAGTACAATGTAGGCGATGTAACGTAATTTCCTTTGTTGTTTCATTGCTGGCGTTCACGAACGCATTACGAACTCTCGGTTTCCCCATAAAGTGTGTTTTCCAACAATTTGTTGGTTCCCACTGTTGCCCGACGCGTTTAATTAAGGATAATTTAAAGAGACTCAATATCTGATGAATCTGAAAGGGTAGCTCTATCCCACGGGATCGGACCCCTTAGCGGTGAATGGTTCTCAATAATGTGCCCACATGTCGTGTGGCCCTTCTTGCAATTAATGGATTGTAACATTTGTAACTAAAAAGAGTTTATTTTCGCTTTACACACTTATAAAGCGATACTGTGTTGCGACTTCTATTAGAATTTTATATACAAGAACTGTTTGTAACGATAACAATATTCAATTAATATTCTCGCATTTTTTTTACCAAACTCGCGTGCATTGCGCTTGAGAGTATCTGTTCAGCGTCGATGTCAAACTTTATATGTCATGGTCTCGCTGCTCGATCGCGCTTGTAGGCCAACGAGCCATCGCCGTTTTTACAATGTCATGTATCTACTTTCGCAACTGAAAGGCAAACAATAAGGATTTTTTTTTTACTTTATTTAAATAATAAAATTGCCTTGTAGATTTCCGCGAGCACGACACGTGGCCATTAAAAATGTGGCGCGCAAAATATTTGTTCACATTTTATTTAAACATACGTAATTCGTTAATTTAAATGCCCATATAGGCGGCGTAATAACCCGGGCCGTCAGCCCGGCCAGAAACCAGTTGGGAAACTCGTTATTTCAAACATCCTCCTCTATAAGCTACGCAGGCACTAATTTTAGGCAACACAGGATACATAGTTCCAGTGCTAACAAAGGCCCATACAAGTATTGTCAAGGCACAGAATAGGCACTTCCCTCGTGAGAACTTGGCAAGGTTAAGTGTGGCAACGTTATCGTTGCTAAACGCCGAGTGTATTTACAACACCGCCTGTTGCCGACACGACTGCCACATTTGTATTACCTTACATACGCCCGTGATACAGGCCAGCTTAATTCGCATTCTATATTCAAATGAGACACTTTTTTTTTTAAACAAGCGCCGAAAATCACCGGAAACGGTCGCTTTTAATAGAAATAAAAAAATCGTAAACGTCACACGTCGATGCCGCCACGCCGAAAATAGGCGTGACCTTCTCATTGACATTGTGAAATAGACGAGTTGATAACGCACCGATCGCCGAATGTCACAGCGAGGCTAGCGGGCCCCCTCCTATTCCCCCACTAGTCAACTTAAATGAGTGCGTAATAGAGCATAATGCCGCAAGTTCATTGCTGCTCGAACGAGACTGTTTACGTTCGCGCAGGAAACATAAAACGAGATGTGTTGCAAACATTGTAACTCACTAAAGCGGCGACTTGTAACAATAAGTTAATCGATCCACGGACATTATACCGTTGCTCGATAGTACGAGATTGTGGAATGGCTAGCCGTGAGCGCTGAATTAAATGTGAGTTTAATTAGAAATATTCTTATTTGTAAACCCACGGCTTATGTAAACATTGTCTTTGGAATGTCGTAATGAATTATGTCCTTCGGCCATATTATGTTAGCTAATTGTAATAAAATTACACTTACATTTTAAAACGTTCATATTTTTTTGAAAAAAAAGTAACATGTTTATACAATGTTAATCAAATCGTTAAAACAAATATTGTTATCCGAAAACATTATTTTATCTGTGCCAAAGTTTTTTTGTTAGCACAACGATAACCGTGATTGTCTGTTTAATTTGGCTGTCAAAATTGGCGACGGCCAAAATACCTATCGGAAAGTAGCACATAATTTTGCAACAACCAGCGATGAAGTAAATATTGATAAGAATATGTAGGTTGGCTGCCGTAAACCACCTTCGAAATCCTAACATTATCATCCGCCACGAGAATCGCTAATATTCTTATCGTTTTATTTTTTTCGCAAGCACTTGTACAAATGGGTCATATGTATTTTCGCGTGGCGTCCGGCGTGAATTCATGTCGAACTACGCGTCGATATGTCTACGGCGCTACGTTGGAATAACATACGGACTTTCTATAAATAAGTCGTGAATAAAATTAAAAAAAGAAATGTATAACAAAGCCGGCACACGCGACGTGATTCATCATTGCGAAGTCGGAAAATCGTATTTGGAATTCGCGTTTACAATGTCGTTGACATTTCGCGCGAGTTCGGAAATAAATGGTGACTTGTCTACGGTCTAAAATAACCGTGTGCTTCTGGCGCTTCTCTGTACAAACGATAATTGCGTTTCACGATCGAACGCAGCGTCGAGATCGAAATACAAATTCGTTTATTAGTTATGTTGCAAAAGTTACTTCTTACGACACGTGTACGCAGGCATTCGTTTGATTACTAAACCCGCTGTCGCCGCCCAGGAATTCCGTTTGATGCCAACTGGGTCCGATGCTTATTTGCGAGGGGTCATCGCGACCCTATTCAGTAAATGTTTCAGGCTCGTTATTCACATTAGACTTAGCCCTTTTGAATCGTTGGCTCTCTTTGAAATAGAACCCCTTTGAAACTATGTATTTAACGTAGACGAGAACTCGTATTGACTGTCCCGTCGCTACTTTGTAGACTAGTTTATGTACAAACGGGATTGCTTGCCTGCCATTAAATTTGATTCGCTACGCAAACCAGTATTTTCATGATAACGAATAAACTGGATTTTGTAATCATAAAACATAGGTTTGCTTCAAATCGCGCAATCTCTAACGAAGCAGACGTGTAAAGAAAATTGCTCTCGCCCTATCTATCTCCATTCATCTTTTATGCTGTTCACGAGCGCTGGAGCATTCATAAAGTGTTTAGATGTTTGCACAGAAAACATCTTGTTGCCTACACAATAATGTAGCAAAGTAGATTTTTTTTAAAATGCAATTTCATTTATTACCCTTTCAAGTTTCGCTTCCATTTAGCGTTCTGTCTTACGTTTTATTTATTTTGTCTGCAGGTGGTGTCAAGAGATTGCAGCAGTTTATTACAAGCGCACTACCGCCTTGACGGTCATCCGCACGTCAATCCAATCCACGAGGTGCTAGTCGGTGACAAGAGTGTGTACTTAATCTTCCCTCGGTCACACTCCGACCTCCACTCGTATGTGCGGGCGAGGAAACGGCTACGAGAGCACGAAGCGCGCAGGCTGTTCCGACAAATGGCTGAAACGGTCGCCGCGTGTCACGAGCAAGGCATCGTTTTAAGGGACCTGAAGCTAAGAAAGTTCGTCTTCGCCGATCCGCAGAGGTGAGTCGTCATTAATAAGCTTGAAACATTACACAATTTGATTAAAAATAAGCAAACTACACCGAGACACATGCCGTAACGTACGTAAACGAGTACAGGTTAACTGTACTCGCATCTGTAATGTCGTCGAGTCGATTGCGTCGACATTTGTAGATGGTTTCTTAACTTTATGTGCTGCGTTTTCGCAAGTTGATTTAATATAGAGAAACCGCGGCCGGCATGAGTTGCAATCGTTTGAAATACGACATTATCTCCTGTCGGTGCAGCCGGCCGGTCGGCGGCGGTTCCGATCGGCGTGTGCTAAATTTTGACCAATGAAACAGCTGACGCAACGGTCCCGTAGAGACGATATCTCCCGGCGTTAGCAACCGAATCGCCTCGGAAATCGAAATTGCTTGTGCAATTTTCAACAGGCTGTCGGCGAAAATGGCTAAATCAATTCTTCTTACACTACAACTATATTAATTTCTATTCACTTGCATAATATGCTAGAAACAAATTATGTTCGTTCGACGTGATCAATCGATGGCTTCCTTGACTTTTTTATCGCCGCCCTTATTGGAGATAGGTCGTGAGAAATTAAACTTCTGGATAAGACAAAAACCTACAAGAGGAACCGGAAACGCTGTCTGTTTTAAGTAATGCGTCATTTCCCTCGCGCCACGAATGACGATAAACAGTTATCGTGTAATTCATTATTGCCATTGCAGCTCGAAGATAAAGAGCCTATTAGAGACATGTTTTCCGGTGCCGTTTACTTACTCAACGTTTCCGGCTGATTACGAGAAGCCACATGCACACTTCATTTAATTGAATCATACTTGATTATAACAAAACAAAGCGCATCGCAGAACAGATCTTGATAATATTTATTATGATGTGGTTACCAGTAAAACACGCACGACAATGGGACAATTGTATGCGCGAAGGCAACAAAGCGTTACCCAACCGCTGCATTAATTGCGACCGACGGGCGGTAGGAACTGGCGGATTTTCGAACTTTTGAAACGTTATCTGGCCTCCATTGTTGCGAATATCTCCGGCAATGCTAGCGGCTCAAGGCGAACGGTGTCATTGCTGCGTACAATACTCCACAATCGGGTCAAGGGTCCGCGCCCGCGCTCCGACACACGCAACACGCGCACCTACCGACCCCCGTGCACCAGGGTACCTGTCCACCCTTATCGCATCAGGTGAATCCGAACACCGTACAAAAGGAATATTTTATGCACCCCATATCGACCAAATTCCAAAGGGTCAAATAAAATTCCATCGTTCATCTGCCCGGTATTCCGACCGGTCTTTGTTACTTTAATAAGATTTCTTTGTTTGCGTAATAGATTAATTCAATATTTTTTTTTAGATATAACATTATTATCTCTTTTTATGTTTTCCAATCCTTGGTGATTACTATATTTTAGAATCGTATTATTATTATTATATCTTGGATTCAATTATTATATGCCGTTGTTTGAATGCAAATTAGGCGTTCCTCCCACGATCGGGGCAACAACCCATCTTTGCGCAAGTTCTCCTTGACGTCCCCGCTGAGACAATATACATTACGCCTCCGCAGCCTCCAGAATATCACCGAAATGGTTTCTTTGACCTGGCCACGACGCTCGTCCCTTGTGACATTCGTCTGACGGATTCGAACACGCCTTTGACGCGACCGCTGCGTTGCTGTTGACTACGTTTCAAAAATACCATTATAACAGATGTACAGTTACGATCGCGGTCGGTTCACAAACGAAAGCGCATCTTTATTTACACAACAGTATTTACCCATTCCCCTTTGAGTGGACAGACGGTGGAAAAAAGGTAAAATTTAATACCCTTCACTGAAGTATCATCAAAGCGAGCACTGTCAAAGGCGTCGCTTGGCGATGCGGAGCTGGAAGCAACTCTAGTTTGCCTCAAATGTAAAAACTTGCACCACCCCTTACGTAATATCAAAGCTGCTACAGTTACGAGACGCTCGCGACTGAGAAGCCTTTACGAAGTTTTACCTCAAAGCAAGAATGTTTTACGTTTGCTTATTATACAGAAAAATTGTACCATGAACTCTCGCTGCCGACTCTACTAATGTTTTATGATAATGATTGATTGAAAGCTACTACAACTGTTTTTAGCCGGTTTACTGTTTGGAGTTAAGCAAAAAAAAATAACGAATAGTAGCCACATATGTCTCTACACCGGCCATTAATTTGATTAGACAGGATATTGCAGATGTGTTTCCAGTTTTATCACATTTCGTTTTGAGAGCGGAAATGTTTGCTTTTTGTTTCAAGTTTAACGGACCGTCGTGTGTAGGTCAGGTAGCCAGATGTAAGGGCGGCCGTTTGACCCTAAAATCTAAATCTCGCTAATGGCCGACGTCAGACTTTCCCAGAGAACTGTGTGCGAGACATCTGATCGGCCGAATGGAATGAAATTTACATACATACACCGCGAGAGCTGACCTTGTTTAACCCTAATAAATTCTAATGATTATGCACACGCCGCGACGGTCAAGTCGCTCCACCAGCTGGTCTTCGCAATCGTGAGAATGGTCGCATGTCCGATTGTGGAAGGTGCAACATCGGCAAGTGCCAACCCCTATTCCTCGGTTCTCACGTCTTTGATATAAAGGAACCCCATATTATACATTCGAGTCATCCGGCGGGACGCCATGCTGCGTTATCCCGCGCTACTTTCCCGTCTCAAATGTAAACAGGAGCATTAATATTGATTCCGCGCTCTCTTTGCCGCTTTGAAGTGGATTTCCTTGACACTCGACCGTAGTTTCTCGCGTCCTTTGAGACTAGAAACAAATTATTTTTCTTTATCAAGCCGCGATTCAGATTCGTCTGGGCATCCTTTGACATGATAATTACAGTGAAATTATTCTTAACATTATTCACACTGGAAACTCTTTCATTATCGGAAATTTTAAGTGTATGTTTTGCATTGAAATTGATTTAACTTTGTTCTTCGATCGCGGCTTATATTTATATATATATGATGAAAGTATAAGTGTATATTTGTGGTTTTAACGAAAGATGTGCAGTCGATTGAAAGCTCCCAGATATTTTTGTATTTATAATATATGAATAACTGTATTGAATCTAAAGCCTGTACTATATTCGGGCTTTTGAGGGGGAAGTCGATGTTAGCTTTGTAGTTTATCTGTCCGTCTGTAGGTCTAACACCTGCACGGAACGTAAAATTGTTGTTTAGAGTATACATCCTCAAAGTTTTTGTGTCAAATTACCTGTAATTCGTCTCTCTTTCCGTTCAAAAACGGAAAGCCGGAAGTTTATCGTAAACTGCACAAAATTAAACGTTCTTGCCGATTTCTGGCAACAAGAAACACCACGCGGAACTAAATCCCATATTGTCCATTGAAATTTTATATTCTTTAAAAAAATTAATTTGTCGTGCAGGCTTTTAAAGCAAAGAAAATTACATAAATCTCATAACGCACCAGACAGAACGGAGCCCGCTTTGTGCTCTCATAGATATTACGAAGCCTTTGTAAACAATCTCAGGTATAAAATTGTCCCTGGCGCATTGTTCGCCCCGTCCCGCCCACTCCGCGCCAAAATAATAATACCCAGCGAAATGTTCCAGGTAAGAAAACAAAACCCGAGATTTTTTGCGTAACACGGTGTTCAGAAGCCGGATCGGGTGATCGAATGCACCGCAAACAATGACGTCGCCACGATATGTTGGCGTCTAGTTACACAACACGATACATCTGTGCGATGTCATCATCATTATGTTGTTTCCTACCTAATACTACGGCTCGTACGCGGCGACCAGACGCGCCGGAATATCAATTTGAAGTCTACCAAAGTGGATTTCGATCGGACTGACCGCTGTCTAGTCGCGAGAGTATATTCGCACGTCCGCGGCGCTAACGGGATATTTATGTCGGTAGCTCCGCTGGCGCTCGGCGGCGGATGTGCCAAATTGGTCCGCGATGTACCCGGCAGACGCCGCCGCGTCGCATACCGGCCCGGCCACCGGCCGACTCCACGTTACCTTCCATGCGAGAAACGTTTTAAATTCGGATCCGAACCGACACGCGATCGTTCCCGTCCGCCGCAATTTTTGCAAGGATCACGCAACGCGATACGGTTTCTTAAAATATCCCCCGAGGTGCTCGCCGATATATCTGCGGCTGCAGATCGCGGCCGTACCTGCACCTACATCGACTATTTTGAAAACGTTTTGAAACACGGTTGCCAAAGGCTCGTGGTGCAAGACCCCGCCACGTTACAGCGACGCATTTGCATAATACCGGGCGCTCGGTAATCCACCCGTACGTCTCAGTTTCGACAGTTGTATAACTTCGGTGAACCGTGAGAGTCATTGTTGGTATTGCATAACGGACCCTCGGCTACGCGTTCGCTCGGAAACGGGAGCTGCGCAGTTTAGTTTGGCACGCGGGGCTGCGTCTGGGCGGAGTCAGATATGATTGCGCATCGCATCAGAATATACGGCGTGATTCAGGCGTGCCGGAATTCCGCCGGCCGTGCTGCTCGTTTTGGGGCATTTGTTTTCGACCTCGTACTCGTGCCGCTGCTGAGGTCGCGGCAACTGTGCCAATGTCGCGCTGGCGATGCCGACGCGGCGCCGCGGCCGCCTCCTCGCTCGTGCGGAACAACTGGACTCGTTTGAAAACAATGATGCGCATTTCGTTCTCTATGTAACTTTTTAAGCATCGTTAGTTCCAATTGCAACACAGCGAATGCTGTCAGTAGTGCCCACAGCTCCCTCGATCCGTAAATACGCGAGCCAGACGCAGACGACGGGAACATTCGTCACGACTATAAATAACGTGTGTTCGCACCTTTTTTGGTGGTACGAAAACACCGGATGTGGCTACCGGACGTGGACGCTAGTGCATTGCTCTCTTACGAATACTACTAAAACATTGTTATTCCGAGAAACGAATTACCGGACATCGTCGCCGTACATACAAAAGAAAATCGGCCCGTCAGCTGAATCCAAAGCGTAATGTTTACACGCTTGTCGGTTGCTGGGCAACAGGTTCATTGTTGCATCGGAAGAGCGAGGATCCGGTCGGTGGCTATTGATTCGAAGAACACTATTAAATTAGTTTGACACGCTTCCTGTCGCTTTAAACGAGTTTCTCAATGCATCGTGGATTTAGCTGTCGGGTGCACAGCTGAGAAAACGCACGACTAGCTATTAAATCGATCGAGTTGCGTAAAACAAAGGTCTGCGAAACCTTGTGCAAGCGGCGCGCCCGCGCTGCGCCGACATATCTGCGGATTTGCGTAACCGCGCACTTATCCGCCGATACGACGCCCGTGTGTTG
>DWEM01000010.1:0-36479 GCA_018245935.1 Agara belti belti
AAACATTACATTCGTCGATCAGTAAGGCCAAGACACATTATTTATGTGTATACATATTTATGAATCGTTTGAGTCAGTCATATTTCACACATAATTTAATACAAAACCAAATCCTTGTTTATAAGCGCACGTTAAGTAATTCTCCAAATAATATTTTTCTAATTAAGATCGTCGATAAACGTTAATTATATATTTAGTGACACATATTTCCACAGATAGTAATATTAAGCGATGCACATTCGGGCCGACCTCAATCACATCACCGAAACGTCAACTCCGATCAACACACGAACGCCTAAGGTGGCTGCTACACAAATGGCACATAATCACTGAACAAGACAACGAGGGAAACTACTGTTATTATAACATTAAATTGAAACGAGGCAGACGATAACGCGACAGAATATCGTTATTGGAAAGAGAACAGCCACCGGAAGTGAGTGCATGCGTCGAACGGCGGCGGTGCGGTGGCCGGTACGTGCATACCTTCTCGTTGCGCGCGCGAGAACTGCGTGCGGTGTGCGTGCACCGCTGCGACTCTACTGACTGAAGGGAGGCAACGCACGCTCGCCTGCGAGGACCCCACCGCCGCCGCCTCTCTCCTGCGGTCCGCCACTTGTGACTCTATCGCGGAGCACTACGGCCGGAATCGCAGGAGCACTGACCTTCGCTACCGCGCCGAGCCAGTTTGAGTGCCGCCTGCATAGCTCGTGGCTCCGTGTACTCTACTAGCGACCATAACGTTAGCCCAACAAACTACTAGTCGACCGAGATAATGTTTACACAAATATTACGCTGTTGCCGGTCGAATGTCTGCAACACGGATTTTAAAGACAATGCTATCTCCGGTAACGCAACATTGTATTGGCCCCCGAGTTTGACTCGAGGAACATGAATCGTGAGAGATTTGATTTCGCCTGTGACGCTACCGACGAATTTTCTCTCGGAGAACGTTTCGAGCGCTACAATTTTTTTTATCGTCTGCTTTTTGTAGAGCGCTCTCAATCAGCTCGTTAACGGCATATAACACGAATTTATTAATTAAAGCGGCAAACGACCAAGCCGACCGTAAATAATGTTTATTTTATTCGAGAAATTCATTTTCGAGTTATTAAAGAAGGAATGGGAAGCCTCACCTTAAACTTTTCTTTGCACTATCACGATTAAGTAGAAATGTCATTATTACCTGAAACAATATTAAAATCAAATTAATATACAATGTTCACTCATTTAACACATTACATCAACAGGTGTAACACAAAACAACAGTGTGCATAAATTTAAACAAAAAAAAAGGGAAAATTATGCGCACCGAGATACAGAAGGTCGACAGTATTTCGAAACGGTAGGTGCTTACTGAACGTTAAGATTATAATGTATGCATTTGGGCCATCGACAAAATTATAACGAACGTGTATACATTCCATTCATATGTTAGGTTAATAATAGACATTGCCTTTA
Organism: Agara belti belti; assembly: GCA_018245935.1. Lineage (NCBI taxonomy): Eukaryota > Metazoa > Arthropoda > Insecta > Lepidoptera > Hesperiidae > Agara > Agara belti. The sequence goes on from DWEM01000010.1 coordinate 1,462, forward strand.
TTAATTGTGTCTATGCAATACGGGGACAATATCATTATTCTATGTAACACGTCAAGTCAGGTTCTGGTATTAAACAAACACACAGGTATCAAATGTAGGTGAAAGCGTGGAAAACAAATTTAATTAATGGCCAGTCGAGCGCATGTTATAAATTACAACTGCCTACGTTTTGTCACCGTAAAGGCATAAAGCTTAAAAATTAATTTGGACAGCATTTAACATGTTCTAAATCGATCGGACAAAGTTGATTTACTTTTAACGGTAGGTAGGTAGGTATCGAACGTTCTGAGAATGACATTCTCATAATTAATATGAGAGTTGTCTTTTCGGCTCAGCGATAACAATCCGCAAATTCGTAGTGGAGCTGAATTGTGGAAAATGGATCGGTCTGCTTGCAGTGCACGAGAGCCTCTTGCGTACGTAGACGTACATAGGATTGTAACCAAGATAACAACCCTGTTGATTTTTCATATCACGGAAGCAACAAACAAGTCTACTGCCAACTGGTGTAATATGACGTTGCATTGCACCCAGCTGTTATTAGACCCCAAAAAAAAACTAAAGTACAATGTCAGAGGTAATGTATATACTTGAAATACCTAGTGGACTGATTTGTCCGATTATAGTAGACAACCTGATCCAACCAGGTGCTTAGTAAGATCGGAGATCGAGATAGAAAAGGTTCTGCGCTGATTTCCAACTATACAATACAATACAATACAAACTAAAGTCTTAACTAGAGACGCTACAAGGGTTTACTTGGAAATCACTCTGTACGTGTTCCTCGCCATGAGGTATTCGTTTTGACTAAAGTACTTACCACGATAGAAGTTAGATAATGAAATGTACACTACTAACATTATTCCCATTAATAAGAGTGTTCAATGAAATTTTAATAAAATCCACTACAATTCCAATCTTACGTAGGAGAACAATAAAAGAGCGCTAATTTACTCAGCTGTGATTGTGTGTTCTTTTTATTGGTTTAACCTAAAGCTCTGAATACTAGTCGAGTTCTGTGTAAATATATGCACAGTGCCTTTAATGTTTACATATGACAGAGAAATAAAGTTAAACATGGCCTACACTGACACTTTATTGCTTATTCAATGGTGATGTGTGTCACTGCCAATCATTATGCGCTTCTGTGATTTTATCACCCATAGATCGGCAGTCTGCGGCTATGTAAAGGTTGACCTAATGTTATTATTAAATAATACATTTATTAAAATTATAGTCCATAAAATTAACGCAGATTATTATAAAGGAAAGTTGACTTCCCAAATTCAGAGACTGGTTCGAATTAAAATATAAATATTATATTCTTAATATTAATTGCCAAGTGGTATTTTTAACGAGTAATACATGCGTAGTACATTATCTGGTATGAAGTAAGTTAGATGTAAAAGTTGAAATGTTAACAAAGAACAACAATGTTTGCAGTGTAAACGAAGAAGACGCCAGAAGGTGTTAATATATTCTCCAAATTGGGACCAGTAAATATTGTTGCGCAACACAACGAAATTTAGTCAAAGTTGAATCAGACACAAACATCCCTCAGGTACCGTAAGGTATTCTCCTCTTTCGCCTCCCACACGGTGCACTCTGCGAGCAAACCTACAATCACAGTATGTCCGTTACACGGTAACCGAGTGAAACGAGCAGTATCAATAGCTTCATACATACATCCATGCGCGACCGCGTTAGGCTATTCAATTGGTGGCACGTAAATTACGACAAAAAATAATAGCACCGGAGGCGGCGAGCAGCCGACAAACGGCGAGGTCCAATGACCCAAATGGTTCACGCTGCTTGGCCGCGGAGAGTAACGAAAGAAAAATCGGTCACCGGTCCACACGACGACGCCATTGCCACGACACAACGCTCTTTGTCTACACTCCACAGACACTATTTGATCGCATTATAAGAGTAACTGACTGCGCACGGTGAAAGGTAATTATTACGTAAATATTTAACTATATTATTTAATATGGACATATGAATAAATAAATAACAATAAATATGTAATACATATATTTATAGGTGTTCAATATATTGACATATGTAAATGTTTATTTGAGACGGGTCTTTACATATGCGAATCGTTAAGCGATTACATAAAAAACACTTCTGTTGATTAAAAAAAAAAAGAAACTTGTTATTATTCAAATGTGTACCATCGTTTCAACTTATACGATTACCATATATAACAAACACAGATTGCTGCGGAAATTAAACAGTAAGACGAACGTCAAACACATGTTGTAGGAAACGTGAATCTCTGCCAACAACAATGAGACAGCGCAACAAACAAGTACGCGCAAGTCACGCATGGAAGTCGCCGATAGTAAATAATACGTCCATTAAAGGAACTAATCAGGCATACTGCCAAACCCGATCAAAAACGTGTAAAATAAAAACACAATCAAGGCTCGACTTTTTTTCAATAAAACGTTCTGAGCCATATGCATGATTAGTAACGGCCGCGGCGAATTAGTCCTACGCTGTAAATGGTACTCTCAGAGAAACCTGATCCGGCGCGAGCCCAGCCACAATCTAAACAATTTATCAAAACAGCACCTATAAATGGACTTCCTGGAGTCCAGAGGGCCCTGGTTTAAATTGTACTTCGCCTCTAGGTAAAGATTAGTAAGATAAGTGAAAAGATGTGCCAATACGCAATAAATTTACGAGTCGCAAGAAGGCGCAACTAACAGAGAAGTGTACTGTAGAAGAGCATTTCGGTGCAATTGATTGATGCGGACTTGTTTCTGGGTAATTACGCTACATTAGCGGGAGGTGGAGCTGTTCCGTATTTCAAAAGGTAACGCAATAATAACTGAGTTAAGAGTAACGGTCCTCATTAATCATCGAGGTCATGATCGGTCATATACTAAACACGTATAAGCACGTTGCTCGACATTGATTCGTCATCTCGTTCTATTTCACTGATTGTATTGACGTCACGGAAGTGTCATTGTCTCCTTTTTTTATACAAACAAAATCATGTACAGCACACAAGGAAATCGTAAAATGACCTCTGGCTTATTTGCAACAATGAGGTAAATAACATAATTTTATATACTTAAGGATAATAGTAGCGTAATAAGTAAAATAATGATGAATAAAAAGTAATCAATAAAAAGGTAATTATAGTAATCAAATACTGATAATCACATTACGATTGCAAGAAATATTACAATTGTCAAACATAGAAAGAAATATTATTTAAGATTATTTAACTCGGACCATATCGATGTTGAAAGGTTCTCATACCTATCGTCACGTAAATATGTTATGATAATGAATTCACATGATTTGATTTAACTATTCGCAACTCATTTGCATTACAAGCATATATGTAAAAGCAAAGTGATGCAGATAATTAATTATATTTAATAAAGCCTTGTATTGCCCCCAAACAGGACAGGAGAAATCAGTCCGTCGACCTGCATTAAAATACCTTTCCCACAAAGACGTGCCCGTTGTGCTTCCGAGAAGCACAACAAAGATCCTGTACAAGTTTGTGACTCACGCCTGTTCGTAGAGCCTCCATCCCCGACAAAAAAGATAAATATTTAAATAGAACTAAACAACCTTTAGGTGGTTGCTATAACCAAAGACAAAATATTCCGAGTAAACGTAATGAACCAACAGAGCTATCGTCCGACATGATATCGTATTCTGAATAGGAGATGCTATTTTCAGACTGATTAAGTTAACTAGGTTTTTGCCCCCGCGATGGCGCTATACATGACCACCAGCAATTGGCAATTGACGGTTCCGATGCCGTTAGCGAGATAAGTGTAATTGGGGCAGAAAGTTGTGAGTGCGCCAGGGTACTGTTCGATTCCTCGAAGAGGCGCGTAGGTGTCGCCACATTACGCGCTCGTCATCCTTCATACACCGAATTGCTTGTTCCCATAATTTATATTCTGGGTCGGCGTCACACTTATGATAGTCGATTAGAAAGGAGATTGCAATTGTATTGATATGTAAAACGATTCACATGTGGGTGGCCATGTGAAATTAATTGCGGAAAAATAAAACTTACGACATTTACAAGCGCTTAGTAACGTGAAAGCATTATAATTATTAATAAAATATGCGACCACCCGCCGCTCCATAATTCAGATAACATGTCTCGATTAAGATTCGATATCGTATTTCCAGGTTTCAGAGTTTAAAGTGCTCGGGAGATAGGCACTATGACTCATAGGCATTTATGTTACATATCGGTATAAATATTTTTTAAGTACCTATGTTAATGTTGTGTGAATAAAGAGAATGGTATGCTGCTATATTGTGTAATTAATTATTACAATTTTCCAAAGAATGTTTACCGCGATTCTTACCTTAATGCGATCTGTGATACAATTATAAACGTGTGCACTTTGCATAGCTAATTAACTTTTTATAATTAAACGAGTTGATATTACACATTCGTTGACCCCGTAACAATTAACACCTGTGGATGCAGTTGACGCAGTATGTACATTTACAAGTAAAGAAAGGAGCGGTGGCGGCATAAGGAAGAAAGTGAAGGACTTTGCTTTTATTAGGTACTTATTTTTATGGTTTTCCGCTTCAGTGCACTTTCGACGGCTCGACACTTGGTCGTTTTGAGTTCCACGGCAGGTATCATCAGTGTTTTTTTGGCACATTTATAACTAATCGGTGTAAGGTTTGAGAAATAAGGCTAGCTATTTATTTCCCGGTTAGAGGTAGTGCACAAATATGAAAAATTTATGTAACTGTTATTTTTTTTCTGTTTATTACTGAGTATGTTTTAAACAATATCCTAATATTTTTTCCGAACTAGATATAATGGGAACGTATATATTTTGTCGTGGCACGACAAGGTCGCGACTAATTTATAACGGCAGACGGAAGAAACATTTTAGCGGAGAGAGGCTATACTTACATTACAATTGATGGTATTTCCTTATACGCCACACAATGAAATCGGTGCTACCGATAGTCGTACTTCTCGTACGTAGTTCCGATTGCAGCTTTCGCTTATTAATATTTCTTTTGATAAAAGGGAAATCATGTCGAGTCCGATGACAAATGACTGCAGACAATGTGCAGTGGCGCGGCTGGCGGTGTGGATAACAATCAAGGTCACGGGGCCTCGATAAACACCGAAACGAGCGACGTACGAAATCAAAAGTGATCACGACTAACCAGTGCGGAATATGTCGGAATTGCGTAAACGGAAAGTTTTCGTAGATAGGTAGTTGTTACGTGTCCGGTGAAATTAAACACAAGACACAACCAAACAGGTTGATAACAACCGAGAGAACTTGTCATGTTTTATTAGCTCACAAACCATTCAATCTTGAATCTGGCAACGACTTTTACGACGAATAAAGCCAGTCTGGGCAGATGTGAAAATTATTCATGTGTGTTTATATAATAATAATCCAAATTTAATAGAACGTTTCAGTAACTGGTTTATAGGAAGTGATTTAACTATCGTGAAGGTTAGTTGTAGTGGTCGATCATGGTCTTGGGTGTGTATCGATGGGAGCGTGAAGGCCGCTTATGATTCGCCACAAGGAAGACTCGTAGACAGGACCGAGTCATAAAGTACATATGATAAAAAAAAACACACGACAGAATTATCGCACCAAGTAGATATTACCTACCGGCGTATACTGATTTCGATAGGCGATTATATTCCCACATGAGTTATGACTTGAATCGTTCAACGAGCCGGTGCCAGATAAATACTTCCGTGAACGAACGAATTACCGAAAGATCGTTTGCAGTGTTTTAGTGCGACGCCTCCGTCGATTTCTGAACAATACGTGGGCGGCCGATGCATTGCAGCACCATAATCGGAAACCTTGTTTACCTACTTGTCTTCCCTTCAGTACAACCGATATCGATGGCCGGCAAGGTCTCTCATTAAATTCGTTCTCGTTAAGTATTCGGAATGCAATCACGTTTTAACCGTATTCGCGGCGGATCGATGCAACCTAATCGTTGTTCAATCAATATTGGCTTTTGTTGCAATCGATCCTTGAACACGGACCATTTCAATAATAAAACTTCTTCCGCGAGTGCGATGCGGGTCGCCCGGAACGCTCGCGATGGAGTCAACATCACGGTTGTACGCGTCAACAGTAGGTAACGTTCATTATTTTTATTTGTGTCGAAAAAGGCATCAAATGGCTCGATTAGCATAATCGACTATAAGCCGTCGCGGTTTGTCTTTATTTAGTGAGCTTAACGTATGAACCTACAAGGTATAAGTGTAAGTCACTGCATTGTATTGAATAAATTAACAATAAAATGTCACGTTAAAGCGCTAACATTTGCGTATGTCTGTTGTATTGAAAACGTTAAAGTAATTTCTTTAATAGTATGCTAAGTGCGGCAGTATGCAATGGTCAATGTCATTGCTACTACAACACACGGCAACCCGCTCGCGGCGGCCGCGACACGCCTAACAAAGGGCTATCTACGTATAAGTATGACTCAAAAACGTGCCTAAGTTTTACCATACCGTTTCCTGGCTACGTCGCGTCTCGTTAACACGTGCAATAGATGCGTTACTAATCAAACAAAAAACATAACGTCTCCGTATGCTCGGTTATTATCTTTAAACACGAGAACATAACATGCCAAGCATCTAATTATTCTTATTTCGTAAAGCCATTTTCAGACTATGACCAGTACAACCAACTTAGAAATACAGAAAAACACTTAAGGCAAATCTCCTATACCGTAGTTTATAAACGGACTTAAAAACCAAAAATAACAAAATTTTTCATTATTTCATATCATATTTAAAACATCAGTATACGAACGCCATACCGTCAAGCGGTGTTGAAGGTGAGCTAGTGACCAATCAGTATGTCAAAGAAAGGCATGAACTTGATATCTAACAATGTGGGCAAATTTTCCGAGGCATGGAACCGGACGTGGAAATTTGTCATTAGCGATTGCCCACCCATTCAAACAGCCGAACGTTGTGTCCATTTCGGTTGCGACAAAAAATTGGGAGGTACTTTCGTGAGTATAAGACAAAAAAACTTTAAAATCGCCTTCGTCAATTGAGGTTAACACAATCATTTGCAAATGATGAGTCAAGCAGGAGTCGAGCTAACTGTATCGTTCTATGTACCAGCACGCTCCGGTTACCTAGTTTTGCGGATCACATTACCTGCACTCAAAACCTCTGTGCGATTCATTGCCGTCCACTGTGCCATCTTTGTGCAAAACATAACGCGATTCCGACGCGTATCATTGAAGTAATTGATACGCATATTAATATGATGTGTACATGTACGTTTCTATGTGGGTACAGTGTTATATTTTGAAAGAAAAACAACAACAACAACAACGACAATAATAATAATAATAATTGGTACAATTTTACACAAGGCTGTCTCATTCCAAATTAGGCAATTAAATGCCCGTGTTATGGTAACCGGACGGCTGATAAAGATAAATGTTATATTCATACTACATTATACTCATATACATATTTTTTATTACACTTAAAAACAATTAACTAATGTACTCATCACACAAATTTTTGACCTGGGTGGGAACCGAACCTATGACCTCCGGTTTAGGAGTTAGGGTCTCTAACCACTAGATCAAGAGGTCGATGAGTTAGTTACTCAGTTTCTAATTCATCATTAGTTACGTACATCATTTACGTATTTAAAGTACAACGTATACAAGAATTTTAAGTAGGTATATAAGTTAATTAGCGACCGTCATCTCGAGACTGCTTCATTTGCTCATTACGAATACACTATTTATTTATACAATATACGATTATCATTAAGAATACATTGCATTGTTTACTAACAGCATTATAACATAAAAGGATAATGAGTGTTTTAACTTTGGAATATTTTATCCCTTTTCATTACATTTCGAATGAACTAAGATGCGAAAGAGACAAAGCACCATTACTATAAACACTTTTAATGAATGTTTATAAATAATTTTATAATCGTAGTGATTTACATTTTTGATTCGATTGCTTTGTTCTTGATGTTTATACATACATACACACATCCAGAGCGCTTAAATTAATACAGAATGTTGCTTTTTGTACTGTGTAGAATGACGTAATAATTTACTGAAATTCTAGAAAGCCGATTCTCCATTTCTCAATTAATGATACTATTGTAATACAGATAAGTAAGTACTAATAATCTATTATATAAATCTTGTTCATAGCACAGCCCGGCATATAAACCTTAGTTATTCATCATTCCATAATAGAGCAGCGGAACGCCTCAGCGTAGTCGTCGCCGGCGCAACAACTGGTTTCTCAATAATAATAAAATGGAGATAATACCAACACGGTATAAACAATACCACAAATTAATTATCTAAGTAATGTCCGCATGACCCACTTGTACGATATAGATACGTGCTCAACCCACGCGGCCCGACCAGGGCAACACAATGTGATATTGTTGTGTACGCGTCGATTCCGTGAAGCTTTATGCATAAACATCACCTAGAAACAACCCTCGCGGTCGCGTCGCGGCGCAATTAGACATGTGATCTATAGGTAAAGTAAACAGATATGGGCTGAAGAGGGTCGAGTCTCCCAAACCGGCGTGTATGTTTGAGGAGGATATAATAATAATCTGTGGGTAAACGAAGTTGTTGGTTTATTTCGAGCCAAAAGTATTATTAAATCACTAACAGCCCGCCAACATTACTTTTATAAATTTGTGCCATTGCAATGCATAAGGCCACGGTATAAAAATCGAAAGTCGATTGTGTGAATCGTCAGTGGGTAACGACTTGTAAGTTCTGTTCTGATTATCATCTCGGAAAATAACGAGACTCATCTTTATTTTACTTTTTGGTTTCGTAGCGCGAGCGACAGCTCTTAATTAAGAGTGTCGTCGACAAGCCATAAAATTAACCAAAACGTAAAATATCCAATTGGAGATGTCTGGGCGACTAACGAGTAGGGCTCCCGATTGGTATCTCGTGCTTATATTTTCTGTTGGAAAAGAGAAAGTAAACTACCAATAATGACTTTTGTACTTTGCCAAGCTATTCATTAGATTGTAGAATAAGTAGCAAATAAATCACTCACTATAAATGCGTATACGCACAAAACTGAATATGCACACTCTCATGCTTACATATCAGTTAATAATGCACGAGCGATTATCTCTCATCTGAATACAATGAAGATTCCTCGGCCGATTGACTTAGAGGTAACATGTAACATATTCTGAAACCATTAGTCCGACCGTTACATACACACATACATAACAAACGAATAAAGGGAAACAACAACAAAAGGAAATCGAATAAAATTAATGATCTGACTGTATTCAAATAACCGTTAATGGGTTAACTTGTTTATTGGGACGCGTGTGATTCAACACCAATAACAATTTATTGACCTAACAATCAATTTCTACCAGAGTTTTAATGAACACATGTCATTTTAATAAACAACATGTATGTGTAAGGCTGATTTCGGCAACTTTCACTCACACATCCCCCTACCACTCACCGACCGACGGGACTGGTTTGAATTCTCTCTATTCTTCAAAGTATACGTGTATAGACGACATGCTAAACAAACATCTCATTTAATGCGAGAAATTTCAAATTTAAACTAATTAGTCTCTGCTAATTATGAATTTCATTTCCAAATTTGATTGACATTGTAATAGCGAAAGTTAAAATTATGACACGCTTTATAATTTCAAAGGAGAAAGGCATTTACAAAACTCTTTTGAGTGTTTTCAAGAAGAAATAATGTTTAATGTTTTGAGCCAAACAGAATTGATTACTTTCATAATTAAATTTGATGTAATCTACCATAGCCATCTTACAAATTAGCGGTCGTGGGTTTGGATCGCTAAATTTTCGATCAAATAAAAATTTCACTTTAGGAAGGATCTGTTTATGGTCGATCAATCACACGAGATTAACGAACGTTATACTAAAGCAAATGACGGCAATCTGTATATTCTGTTATAGAACTAGTAAATGTCTCAGTAGATTAAATAATAACATGCATTTTAAAAACCACACGTCACGACAAATTATATTTAAAAAACTTTTAAGCCTTTTTTCATTTCAGTCTAATTTTAATTTACGGAAATAGAAACCGCTCTGGTTTCATTGTTATATTATGTAGGTACAGATAAAAACATGTCTGGGTTTAACATATATATGCGTTCAAATGCTCAACTTCATTGGCATAAAAAAATTAGTCGACGTATGCGGGCTGTCAATTTACTATTCGATGTTACTAAATATTTTCCGTATTATATTCGTAGTAGAAACTAATAGCAAGGGAACAATGAAATCTAGAAGTACAATAAGCAAGTTGTATGATAAGGCTATCGAGCTGCAGCGCTCGCGCACAGGCGAGAATTGAAGCGATTGTTTTCAATAAACATCCGACTGTCATGAATGTGACGGCAGAACAATACAGATGCAGTAATTACCGTTCTTGCACGCGGCGCGCCGGCTGTACTTTCTACGAGACGCGATGCACGTTCCACAATGAACAATCACATTATTATACTTTTTGTGTATATTAGTAAAAGTAAACATACCATCCTCGAGCAGTTTCTTTACACATTATTCATTAGGGTTACCGCCGACGACACGCGGCTTGTTACGAAAATCGCGCGGTGCATTTTGATCGACTGTTCATTTTATAATGTAATATACCTAATATACAAAATAAAACAGTAGTTTTTGCAATTTGTATTTTATTATATGTTCGTTCATATAAATTTTATACTACTACTATATCAGTATAAACAGGGTTTTGATATTGTGATTGTACCAGCCATTTTATTTTTAATATTATTATTTCTGATATTTCAATACAAAGACCGGCGTAGGGTCCAGTGCGCTCAAATAAGCGCTCGCTGAGCGTGAAAAGGTGTACGACGACGACAAAGGTCGCTCATGTGTGCACGCCAACCATGCGTTCGATAACACAAAAAAATAATAGAACGACATTATTATAAGAAAGGTTATATAAAAATATAACCTTAACATAAAGTAGAAAATATATGTGTAGCTTAATTAATTATTACTTGTTTACGTATATAACAATGTGTTGTCTTATTTTAAAACAAACTGTTGGTCCAAATTACGATATTATATAATATAAACGTAGGTTATAATAACGTTTGAGGTCAGGAAAATCCACAAGCATAAGATGCGTGGTCTGATTAATCATAAAAACCCGAAACACCCACACGTGTGAACTGCCCGTCGAATTTGCTAAAGCGCCGTAATAAACGCTTTTAAGGAGACTTTTAACAATTTCACTTTTATTTCATGTAAATACAAATTAAACGGTTAAAAATCTGGGCTTCACATAAATAAGCCTACACTCGCTTTCGTCTCCCAAAAACGGCAATAGCAATAACGATGAGTAATGAATAGAGAGCTGCTTTAATTCGCGCCGCTGCCTGCGCCCACGCACCGCCGCCGTCGCGCCGCGGCTCCGGCCATCCACTCGGAACAATGCTTACTGGTTTACTTTCTCGATTGACTCACTGATTCATTGTACACGTCTAGCTGTTCGAATTGCATTAATAAAGCCGCTCTCAATTATTCTCCGAACATCCTAATTCACGGGTCGACAAAACTTTCGATAGCTACGCCCTACTCGGAAGCGGGGAGCGCGATCACAAACAACGGTTCGTCAACCACCCACAAGTGGCGTAGGAGCAAGCGAGGCTAGGGAGAATGCGCAATCTATGATAGAACAGGGGAAATTAAGTTTATGGCAATAGTAGACATGTAATAATAATCTACCGAATGGCGATAATTATGGCACAAAATTTACACGAATGATTTCCCGAAAAAAAGAAATTAAGTAGAAATGTTCATTAAATCTTACCGACCGCAAATCAATAACTTTATATGTATTTGTTTAGCTAATTTAAGTTACGACGAATGTTGCGCACTTCTGGGTCACCTCACCTATATGTATTTATGAAATGAATACGAGCGATTGCTTCCATTGTATTTCAATTTCAATTTACGATGTTTGCTGAATATCAAATTAAGACAATACCATTTCGAAGCCATAATTTCTTACGATTCAATATTTGTCTAACAAATGTGTGTTGAAGAAAACTTGCGAGTTGCTTATGACGAAATTCGAGGACGTCCAGAGATCGGCTCACTGCGGACCAGAGGCAGCCACGTATACTTTTGAACAGGAACGTTGAAGTACCCGTAATACGAGATAGAAGAGCTTCTGACTGATGTAGATGGTCACTGCTCAACTTGCTCATTGCTGAATTTAATTATTTCCTACAATCTAAATTAATGAGAGGAGTTTCGTTATCTAAGTCACAAGAAGGAATGATTACGTTTAACAAACACGTCGGAAACACATGCCTTCAAAAGAATGCACTTCCTGCTTTATAAAATGGTTTGACCGTATGAAAACATGTTTCATATCATGTACCGGATAATACTTTGAAAAAAAAAAATTATGTAACTTTTACATAAATAATTTCAATTATTGGTTACGCAAAACTTTCGGGTTGTACCACGTAGTTAGCCAGTACAATATGAAACGCAAACAGACCTCCGATTCGACCGTGAGCGGCGTCGGTGCACTGGCAAACATCGCCACCGACAACGGACACCTTCTCCGGCAGCAAATGACGAATTACTAACTGTCGAGTCGGAGAAATCTGAGTAATAAAAACGAAAATAAATGGTACGGAGGACATTTTGAGCAAAGAAACGAGACGTCGGGTCATATATAATATTAACACGGGTTTCGACAGTGCGGAAAACAAAAATTTACAGCTTCCGCGATGAGGCCTTCGCTCAACATACGACCGGATGACCTTCAGGTGATGCGAGATGGGCAACTGTTATTGTCTAACAAAGGAATACATTTTCAAAAACAAAACGAAAGGTCCGTCTTTGTATGCACTCGCACCTATGATGTTTTGGGTGTTAATGAGCGTGACACAGATGCGTCTTTGTGTTCCATTTGCAGTGTAAATATAATATGCTTGTACCCGCTATGTGCATGCATCTGAAACGTTGCCAAGTACAGCAGAATTTTCTATTACGTTAAAGGGCTTTGTGTTGTAATAATGTTATATAAATATAACAAGATTGCTGTTTTCGAACGTAATATGTGTCAACCGTTGTGGTTTGAAGCTGTTCTTGTGTCACTAGATTCAATGATATATTTCGAAACCACGTTGAACTGTTTGAAACCCAATTCGCGCATAATATTAAAAATACTGCAGATTACGTAATAACATTATATGTAACGTAATTATCACAGAAAATGCTATTAAACAGAACGGTTTTTTTTACGATCCGTATTTGGTTGGATGTTACCACAAATTGTAGTTATCTCCATTCTATCGAGGAAGGTCTCGTTAACGCGTCTTTTGCCCGTGAGTAATGACTACGGAAGAGGCCTATATAATATAAATATGATTGTGTTTGTCGGTAACATCTGCTCCCACTGAATATAAACAAGTGAAAATTTCTTAGTCGATAGATACCTCGTGGAACACAGTATGTACATATAGCATGTGTAACTTATTGTTTGTAACGTATATTATAGTTAAACAGTCACGCCTATTTCCTAAAGATTTAGCCAGAGACTAAGGATCTTCCACTATCTACGTTTCTCACAAACATCTTTCACCTCTTAACCTCACATTAATCTGATTAACTCTGAAATTCACATCACATTACTACGGTTTTTAATCTCCACCATTATTAGTGAAACCTATACTATAGACTCGCTGGTAGAGTATGCGCGAGCGCGCGTGCACACTAGCATCGACACGGGCGCACGTACGCGTGTCTCGTGACCCCCGACCCACGCCGGGTTCGACGCCCGCGCCGCCCTCCGCCCTAGGCCCTACCGCTCCAGACTGCTTTATCGCGCTCAACCATTCCCTGTCTCCTATTAACGATGCTCTTTATCTTTACGAGTTGACGTTGTTGATGAGATAATATTTATTGATGCTTTTATTATTATTGATAGGTATGTGCCAGTTCGACTCAGTTGTTTGGATGCATAATTTTCTTTTTACATTAAAAGCAGTAAAACTTTCCAAACATGTTATGCTGTAGGGTATTTGCCATTAAAATTAAATTAAAGTCTTAGTTTAAAACTAATCGAAGTATTTTGGTAGCAAATAAAATTTGATTCTTGTATCTTCACCACCGCAATCTCAACACAAATACACAATACAATACAACGTACAATAGTCCGGCAATTATTATTAGTTTTTTAGTGAATAATATTGTAATTAAATTAATTTTCTACGGATTTTTTGACAATATAAACTTGAGCTGCTAAAGATTCGAATAGAGTATGGTATTTAATATAAAGAACGGCCAACTTTTCATATAGTTGTCAGCACCGCGAGCGCACCTGCCGGCACTTACACACAAGCGGACATGTGCATTTTATTTAATAACAAGCTCTCCGTAGAACCTGTCGTTCGCCAGTGAAACTAGACGTGGCTTACTGTACTTTATGTACCGACCGACCGAGCCTATGTCTTCTTGACGTCTTTGCAATAACTTAAAATGCTATTTATTCTAGGTTTTATGTTACACTACGAATAAATATGTATTTTGCTAAACAAGCGGTCAATAATTAAAAAAAAACTGATAGCTATTTCAAATATGTTCCCAGTATGTAAGCGATAGCAAAATTTCAAGTATTACTAAGGTTGGATATAATAAGTAGAGCAACCGGTGGATCTTGGAAGTTTTGCTTCGACCAAGTCGACCTATATGACATAGCCTGTAATAAGATTAGTTATTAAGTTTAAAGTATAAATGTATTCATGAGCCGCACAAGGGCTCTCGCGTCTGCGATACACAAGGCGATCGTGTCCGCGAGCGGGAGGGCGCGGGGCGGGCGGCGGCGGAGGGGAATGTGCAATGGCGAGAGGTGCACAATTCTCGTTCGTAGGCGCAGGCGGCTGTCGGGAGTCAACGTACTGGGACCGGTTCGCTAATCGATCCCGCGCCAACCCGCGCTCCTGGCCACTCCTAAACGCAACTAGCTATAACGGCTCCTCAGCAACTAGCTTCATTTTATCCTGCCTATTCGTTCTTTGTTGAATAGCATCTATTTCTGTCGTCTCATTAAACATGCACCGAACACCTTTCTAATAATGTGCAACTCTAGCTGTATTCCGAACGAATAGATAGCTGAACGTCGAACGACCGATCCGGTCCGTGATTTGATTTGCGAACGTTGCCTTTCGGTTCAATTTCGGTTCCGATCTGTCGGCGACAATTGTCTGCACTTACCAAATTACGTCAGTCAATGTACTGAAAGTTTTGTCAACGAATGGCGCGATTGTTCGTTTTCTATAAAACGATCAAATTGGACGTTAAATGTGGCAACGACGCTTGGCTCGATTTCCGATGACGCGACAATCGCTCTATTGTTTGCAAGCCACCCGTCGGACCACTTCGACATAAACGGCGCCGATCAAATGTAACAAACTATAATTTATTTTTAATTCTAACAAATCTCGATTGCTTGTGTCTGTTTGCGTTTTGCATAACACTTACCGCACCGGCATAAATTGCCAACAACCGGAAAACATAAATTAATTTAACAATCATTATTAATAAAGACGGTGCGTAGTGACCGATGTGTTGAGTTCAAGAGATTATAATACACACTGTTCCCAATGTAATATATGAGCAATAATACTGTAATGTAATAATTTTCTTTATCAACCCAATAAACTGGAATCGAAATTAAGTATTACAACAACTCTCTTATATGAAGCAGCTACTTAATTAATTACATAATTTGGTACAACTCAACACAAATCGAATATTTCTATCAACATGCAATTTGGCACCGAATTATAATCTATTATTAGAGAAGTATGCACAGAGTGACAAGATTTATTTATGCCAGAGATAGAATTCTCGAGTCTCTGTCTCGGTCATTAACTAGACTAGACGATAATGGCTGAACATTTATATTGAAAATATAATGTTGAACAGTGACTACAATACTTTCAAACTGAAGTTGCCAAAATATGCTATTGTTCTGGCTATAACAACTTTTGAAGTATTTTGTCGATGAAAGTAAATAACTAATAATTCACAAGTCATATACATGTGTGTCTATGTTCATGTACGTGACATATCACTCTCCTCGTTAAGAGCTGTTTCCGTAAAAAGTGACATACTGTTATCACTTTATAAAGAAAAATACTTGCTCGCAAGAAGCGTTTACTCAATTTCGGGCAATTTACGTTTATAAAAATTGCGTTATATATTTTCTGTCAGTCTTTATCAGTCGGTGAGAGAAAAAAACGTGCTTTTCGACCATTTGTGACACGAACAGTTTGTGACGATAACGCATTGTTAAATTGAATATTATATAAAAACAGGAAACGTGATCTTTCCATGTTAAAATTCAAACGCACAGTTGTAGGTACCTACAGAACATATGAAATGAAATTAAACAGAAATATCTTTTGTAGCGAGTAGAAAGCGTTAAAACGACAGGCAGTCATTACAATGTTCATTGTCTAAAATGTTGATACATTAGTAGGCAGATGCGTGAGTTGTAATGAATGCAAAGAATAATCCTAATGAGACACGCAAGACGGCGCATCAGACGCTCGCTCGACGGCGACGTGTCTGGTGAGACCCTGATGATACCCTCGCGGGACCGAGCGAGGCCAGGCCGATGGGCCATTGTCGAACTGGCAGGATACGAAGAACGACCTCACCGTCATAATCCGATACATTAGTACGGGAGTAGGAAACGATTCTCTTTAATGATCGTCACCTTGCGTCAAAACGCGCTGTTAAATTTCATCACGCAAAGTTAATTTTTCATATTACATTCTGTTATCGTTTACAGACATTTTATTTAGTGAAAATGTTCTGCTCATTGTAAAATTATTCCATTACGATCACGGCAACCGTCAGGTTTTATATGACATTAGTGAAGTTGTGAGAAATTTGAACTTATGCTTTATGGCTGAAAAATATTACTATGTAATAGAATTGGAAGCAAATAAAGATCACAGAAATTTATCTTGAAAAACTTAATTCGGATAACAAACGCATGATTTATGCACCTTGATACAATAATACCTACAGCACATTTTCGGTACTCTGGAATAGGCTTCGCGCCACGAAAATTGCGACTGGTTTCTCGTAAATCTAACGTCAAACAGAATATGTCGTTATAATGGACATTAATTTATTGTGTTTTTTTGAAAAATATTCAATACAATTAAATGGTCTACAAAGTGAGTCGTACGCACTGACAGATTGGCGTGTAAAATGATTACTTGTATTAAGTAAAGTATACCTAATATTGCAGAGACAAAATTAATCGCTTCGATCGCAGCTCGTACGGCTGCGAAGTTTCAAGTCGGCAACAAAGCGTCGCGTGTCGCAATCTAAAGTTTAAAGCCCAGATGCCTGCCTGGTCGCGGATAGTCATGTTCGCAATTCGCAAAAAGCTCGGCGTGGGTCGCGGCTGCACCTACTGCACTTCTAGTTTTACTGTGTCAAGAACAACGCCTCTCGCCCCCTCCCCCGCACCCCGCGCTCCTCGCCCGCCACTTTTTGTCACCTGGACGCAAAAACTACGATAACATAGTCTTAAAATGAATTTCACTAATGCGACTTTACACCGATGTGGTTTACGCCGCTCCGTACTGTTCACACATCCCCAGCTCTTAAATACGTGAAAAGGATATGTTAAATAAATAATTGTGCGTACTCTACAAAATAACCTCAGAGACAAGCGAAGGATTTACCTTTTATTGCTATGAAACTCAACTGTAATAATTCTGAACAAACACATGGAGTGAATTTACAGACGGCCTAAATTAATAGCTCGCGATCGAGGCAATTCAAAAAGCTCGGTGATTGAGTGATTGAACTCGATCTACGAGTATAGCGTACACCTACACGTGCAATTTAAAAATCCTTTCGGTTGAATACCACTTGATAGTCACACGCGTACTCTATTCATTCTCGTCTAAAATGTGCATGTTAGTGAATGCACATCAATGTCCCACGTGTATTTGAAACGATGACGTGATTTCAGTTAACGAAATCCAAAACAATACACTGAACATGTTTGCAGATAACATAAAGATTGCCGCTTTAGTATCTGACCTTCCGCGGGTCCTTGGCATACAATCATCGCGAAACATAAGAAAATTAAAAACATGCCGGTTCGAGTACCTACATTACATGAACCGACCCAGATCAAGAAGAAACAACGTTCGAGCTCCGGTCACAAGACATACGGTTCGTGATTATCTGTTGAATTATACATTTAGGATACGCCGCTGATTGTTATAATTTACAGTTAGTCTTTGACCGTATCCTTGAGTCACACTCGAGACGTGCGATTAAAGAAACCATTTCGTACGTCGCAATTTGCCGGCAACCAGCAATTTGCCGTCGTCGGCCTTTTGTGCGAACATCAATTTACAATACGGTGCCGTGAGAGTAATATATATTTTGTCTTTGTTTAATAACCAACAATAACTTACGCATCCGATGATATAGCAGTTTTTTTTATTTCACAATTGACTGACGAAAGCTGAAACTAAGGAAATAATACCATATGCGAAGATATCGCCCGTTTAATTTGGCGTGCGTACAGTCGTGGCCACATATCATACTGACAGACGTTCGACAAGGAGTAATGAAGCACAATTTCCATACAAAATTAGTGGACGGCGTATGCGATTGCGACGTGGGTACGCTCACTAAAGTGATGAAATACAAGAGGCTCGTCGTGTACCGAACAAAGGCCGCTCCATAATAAAGTATTCTATACAAAGGAAAAAAAGTTAAAACGGGGGAATGCGCAACAGAACTGGCTTTCGACGCTTCCAAGCATACACATACAGACGCGATTTGTTACTTTGACTGGAATGAAGCAATTTTGCAATGTATTTCTTTCTATAACTAACTCGTCAGTCATTCTTTAACAATCATAATTAAGTTAAATATTCATTCACAAAAAAAAATTAAAGTCAAGAACGATTAATAATATTTTTTTAACGAAAGGTTACTTAAGCAGTTTTGTTTTAAACATTTTAACGCCTTTTTAAAAATAATTTAATTCTTAAAAATCGGACATGTGATAATTGCTCCCAACTGTTTACGCCTGGCGCCACAATCATTAATATCTTTCAAGTTGGGTTAAGGACAAAATTAATTATCACAACTTGTTTAATGGTATAAAAAAATGAAAGTAAAGGAAAAATATGAAATTAATATAAACGTACGTATTTTGTGCAACATCCTAATTTGTATGATCACCTAATACTTTCACATACATAAGATTCGGAATCTGATGAATGTTTAATAAAGTGGAGAAAATGGCAAAACTGATCATAGCTGAACAGTACTGAGGAACCTATCAATTTGATTATAATTGCGAAGAATACAACTAATTTAAATGGAGCATTCCAGAAGCACTTCCAATTTCTCTGTCCCTTCATTCTCGTCAAAATTGCATCTGTCTTAATTCTCAAATGACACCTGTGCTAAGCCAACGAAAAAAGCCTTGCAGCTTATTTTATATGACAATATACACAATATTGCTAACATACTCGTATAGCCCGCAACCGTTCTACTAGGGCTTCGTGCGTCAGTTGCGAATCCTCAACAGCAGAAAATAACGAAAGCCGTTTAACTGATTCTCATTTTATAGGCTTTAAATAACTTCATATTGTAGGTCTAGTCATATTTTTACATTTATTTACCCGTAAAACAGAGCATGAAATATGTATAAATAAGCAATTACAAAATTTTTACAAAAAATCCATTTTTTCTTGGTATCATTGTCGACGAGACGTTATCGATAAAGTAATTAGAAACACAACATTTATATAAATAACAACAAAAGAAACGGATAGAATTGTTCCTCGAATTTTCAGTAGTGATTTTATATTTAATTGACGACCGGTAGGCGAACACCGGTCATTTAAAATAAGTTTAAAAGAGATCAAGATGCCATGTGCGGCCCTGATCAACACTTTTTTGATAGTTTCCATTCGCTCGGCTAAACGGACAAAAAATTTGATTTGACACAGGCTTACAATCAATTCTAGCTAACAAACACGACACACTTACATCACTTTGTTGATCGATAAGGAGATCGGACATAAAAAATTAAAAACGGTTATCCACGAGCCAAAAGCCGTCGTTCAAAAGTTGGAACAGAATAAATTGTTCGACCAGAGTAGCGACAGACACATTTAATATCGGCAAATACTGCCGGCGTTAAATTATGATTTTATAAAACTTTCCCGACGATGACGTGCCGTGACGAAAATCATATCTTCTTGTTACTGTTTGACCACAATAGACACTGCAATATAATTTACGTGGATTCGTTACGTGGTTTTTTTAGGTGTCCAAGTCGTAATTGCAAATGGATGAGTTTCGTTATTCAACAACAAAAACTTTGAAAATGAACCAAAAACCGAAAACGTACACGAACACAAAAAGATATTATTATTATATTTTCTGATATAAAATCTGAACAACAGGTTAGAACTAACAATGGGTACAATGAACACGAATCAACGCCCCTTCGGATTTCAAGTCACTTTCGGCGCAATTTTAATCTTTAACGGCCAATTACTGGGCACGGGTCTCCCCACGTGCCAGGACCATACTCCATCACGCTTCTGCAATGTGGATTGATAGGGATACGGGTTGGTGACTAACACGTCTGCTAGATGACTTTAAACGAGATGGCTAAGACCTACGACGAAATTTAACGATATTTTCCTAACGCACCTTGCAAGAATTGTAAAGGGATGATTGCATATAAAATAAAATGACTATAGTCGTATTATAACAGCTTATGAGCTCAACTAAGTGGCCACTGGGTGACTTCTTTTAATAGACACACAGTTCTATCCGAAATATAATTCAAAATGTTGTTTTTAATATAAGAAGACGCGGAACAAGTTTATATTTCATCTGATGACAGTGTTCAGTAATAATTATTTATTAATAATAATCACATTTATTGCGAATGTTAACTTTAGTAAGTGGTAACTTTCAAGTTCGATAACATTATTTGTCTCTCAGTCTAAAATCTTATGTACATTACAGTAGTTAGCGGTAAAAGCACGGTTATTACATCAGCGCGAGCCTTTTGACCCCGACGGACTGTAATTCTCATGTACCGTATAGTAACCTACACCACTATAAGATTACTCATTCAAAATCGCGGGAACGTTAGAAATCATACAGTATGCACATTGTAGAAAAGTGTTATTATACGTACAGTCAATGATTGTAAAAATGATAAATAAATAATAGACTGTCAACAATGATATTAGTACATATAAAATTACTAAAGTATAGAATATTATAGCATAGTATATTATAGTAGTATAGTATGGAATATTAAAAAAAATATTTTTTTTAATATCTACTGGCGCAATTTAATGTATTTTTAATTTATTTTTACAACAAATATTGTGAATATTTTATATCAAATGCATTAATTAATACGTACTGCCATCTATTGACAAGAAGCCAAACGAAATCCAAACTATGAAACACAAGATACGGTTTTACTCACATACCACTAGATGTCGTTGTATGTAAAGAACAACAGAATGAAAGTCCTAAACACTGATAGTGTAGGTATTAAAAGCTAGATGTCGCTGTATTCAGTTTTGTAGTTTTCCACTACCATGACTTTTTAAGGTCTCTTACATATATAATTGTTGAATTTTAAGAAAAATACAAGAAATTTAGCAATAACATCAATAAAATTAGTAAAGCAAATATGTTTAACATTATAAAATTTCCTTATATCAGGTTTCTTTATATTCTAATATGGTTTAAAATACGCAACACAAAAAAATGCGAAATGAAACGTCGAAGAATACCCTGCTACCTTACATTTACACTGCACCCTAAAATGGTATTTTTTCGAATGCTAAAAAAACTGCTTCAATTTGGACGGCACCAAATATGTATTAAGTCAATATCGCCCATAATGTCACTTAAAGCATCCTTTCATCCATCAATATAAAAATTGTAATCAATGTAACATTTACGATTCCTAATTGGTAATGGTTAATATTGTAAATACTAAACACAACGTCATAACGCTCATGGTCCCGATGCAATTGCAAATTTATTTAAACTATTGAGAATGATTTGTTTCAAATTGGCTACATCCATTTTTCCATCAGAGTACTGAGCATGGGCTCCTCCTGCAGCAGTTGTAAGAGAGGCATGCACCTAGAGAGGAGACCTTCTCAAATAGTCACAGTAACTATTTATGAATGGATTAAAAATAGTGTGAGTTTTGTAAACCTTAGCCTTACCTGTCACGATCCCGACTCCTACTCCGTTTTCTGTATGATAACTCCCTCGACTCGTCATCCAGTCGTCGCCGCTTGGCCTCATAGGACCGCGACCTCGATCTGGAGTGTGACGTGTAGTGCTTCCTACGTGTGCGAGGCATCTGAAACGTAAACAATAGGAATCACAATTTGTCTTAAAAATCACAACATTTTATGCACCATGATAATGCGACCTCATTTGTTAACCAACTGTGCAAATAATCGTCAGATCATGAACAAATGACCTTATCACACTCGGTCATGATGAAGTTACCATTGTTAATGTTAAATGCATCCAAAAATGTAAACCTGTTATATATATTTATGTATTATATATATTAAAATGAACTCAATTTTAATTCATTCATCAAATTAATTAACAAACCAATGTGATCACAAAAGGCAAGTAACTCTCAAAATGTAGTATACCTTCATATATAACCAGTATTATATGGGAAGGTAAAATGAATGCTTATTTTATTATGTATGATTCAACCAATAGGCAGAAGCATTAAGTGAAGGTCAATTTAAAGTGGCAAAATTTTTCATTTGATCCAGTTTAAAGGGTGTTTCAAACACACACACTAGGGTGTTCTAACTTGGACCTCAGGCAGTAACCACCCAATGGTTAATGATCATGAATACAACTTTAGTACTTAGTATTTGATATACCTTCCCCGGAGGGATAGATTTTAATTGCATTAAGTACATACCATCTAAATTCCAACATAATATTATTGAGATAAATGTAACAAGTAAATGCCAAATTCTATACAACTAAAAGACTACAGGATATGATGGAGATACTTTTTAAACACAAAACCCAGACAGAGGGTTACACTAACTTTTTATTTAAAAAATTTAAATTTATTTGCTATTTGCAAAATATAATTAAAAACATTTATTTGTATAAGAAAACTGCCAAAAAATTAAAATTTCAGTTTGAATAAAAATAAGATAATTAGTTATGTTTTCTACATACATATATAATTTTACTAATTAGACAAAAAGTGGTGATTGAAATTAGAATAATCAGTGAAATATTCTAATATGATTGATCACATTCATGTACCTGAAGGCAAATTAATATTGTTAACTATCCAACATTGTATGGCACATTGGTGTGAATTGAAACATATTAAAAACAGCAAGTAACAACAAATCCTTATATGCACTTGAGTGTGGTCCCAAAATTAAATTACTCCAGGAAGCTACCCTAACAATGTGGCAACTTGAACTTGTGCTAATGGTTAATGCCTTATATGTATTTTATAAATCATTTGTATCTATTTTCTAATGTCCATGTGTGTACAATGTGTATACATACTATATAAGCTTTCATAAAAGCTTGGATTATATCATAATATAATCCAACAGATGATTTGCTACCCTGAATGTAAGATTTAACACTAAGCAAATTTAAATGGGGGTGCAAGGAGTTACTAATATTTCAGTAAATCTAGTATCCCACCTTAAATAGGCATTTAACAATAGTTTTCATAAATGGAAATAAAATACCCGAGCTGAATACTGTAGGTATTTATGAAACGGGCTCTTTAAATGTGTAAGCTCCCTTTAAGCATATTCCTACAATTTTTCAATTTGGTAGTCATACTCACATGCTTAGAAGGGTCAATATTTGTTTCCACCACACTGACAACGTCAATAAGCAAATACAACATCTAAACACTAAGGCTAAATATATATGGCAAGCTCATTTGAATTGTATATACATGAAGTAACAATTAACCACTTCAATGACAACACAAGCATGTACATTTAAGTTATATTATTCTTAGTAAACTATTTTAAAAATTATGCTACAAAACTACTGTTCTATTGAGTAATTTATGTTTTGTTCATTTCATAAACTTGTAGATATTTTAGATTGTAAAATCTCATTTGATGTAAATTTCCTCTCTAAAAGCTAATTTGATTACATAACTATGGCTATTTTGAATAACAGATGAGATATTGGGCTGTCTTGTGTGATATTTGATAACCATGCCAAATGTGTGGATCCTTGTAAACTAGGCAGAAGCACGGTTAAAAGCCATTCCATTGCACTACCAATCATGCAGCGATTCAGGGAAACATGACTGCTGGTATTATTATAACAACCATAGCTGGCAAGAATATATAATCAATTAGGAAAGTACTACAAGTACTTCCACTTACCATAAAACAGATACCAAACTCGTATCCAAGCAGTTAAGGCTGAAAAACATTAAACGTTTTAGACCGCTCGTACGCCTGGTCATTGGGCTGAAGCTAGTTATTTATTATAAACCTCATGCATACAAATTATCGACAGTGCATTTATTACCGCCCGTTAAATTTCTACTTTAGACGTCAACCAATATTGCACTATTTCGATGTATAAAGTATGTTATATTCTATTTATTTTCACTTATAATAACAAACTGAACTAAATAAACATAAAAATAGTTGCGTAGATCAAAATAGTGCTGTCAGATAAATGAAATGTGAGAGTTTAGTTATTACGCTCGTCAGCTGTATATGAATAAACTATAGATCGTGCAAACTTTACATATAGTCTACAAACTAAGACTTGTGTTGATCATCTACCAATGAGAAACATACTAGGGCTATAATAAAAGAAAATAACAAATATTTCCATGATGCCAAACCGATAGATGTCACTAAGTTATTTACATGCTGACGCCATATTCGTTCTAGTACTCAATGGAGCCCTATCTACACCTTTCATGATTTTAGAATTAAAGCTAACACTTACCCTCAATTCACGTAAGTATTTCAATTTAGACCAAAGTTGTTGAGTAAAATTTGTAAGGCAATTCCAAGTTCGTGATGCAGAACCCTGAAGAATGCTTCTTCGCAGTAAAGGCCCGAACATCGATCCGAACACAGGACAGACATTCAATTCTCTTAGGTTGGTTACACTGCTTTAGCGTAAAGTTTCTTTTTGTTGCTTCCGTGTCGCAACTTTACTTGTATTTTCTTCTATAAGTAAACAAAATTAATTATACGTGTATTATTTTTTATTAAGTTTAAATTTGAATACTACTAGATTATTACTAATAAATAATATAGTAACTAAAATTTCAAGAGAATAAGTTAGTCAAGGAACGGATGCCATGACGCCATCTTGTGTGTATAACGTGTGACTAACATGACGAAAAGAAGTTGCGTTCAAAATGTTATATTAAGTACTATTTACTAATATTATGAAAGATAACATATTTATTTTGAAATATTTTTAATAAATTAATAAAGATACTCAGGTAACACTTTAAAGACATTTTTAAACTGGGGATATGTTTCTGGGACTCAATAAGCGTCCGTAATATTTCAACACGTTTATTCAAATTTAAACGGTGTGTGTGTATAACATATTTCGTTTTCGTTTATTAACAAATTTATGAAATATTGTTTCACTGTATAGCTCCTTATCTTTAACCTTCAATTTATTTATTAGCAACACTAACCCTCTCTTGATTAAAAAATAATCGATATCTAATTGTGACGAATGTTTTCGTATGCATTATATTATCGTTCAATTGGTATCAAGAGAACTAAAAATCACAAAAATTTGTTTTGTATCAACAACGACTCCAAAGTCTAATGTTAGTAAATGTTATAATTATTGTGGTTTAGAATTATTTATATATTTCTAAGATCGATTTTATGGACAAATCGATTCTAATTAGTATTGGAATACGAAAGGGAGCAGTGAAACTAGAGATGTTGTATACAATTGGGTGGAAAAAGAATCCGATTTTTACTACAAATCAATTCAAAATTATAGGAATTTTTCATCGTTTCGCTTATCGTTTACCATGAATTTGAATTTAATGTGGTTGAGACCATTAATCATCACGAAGTTATATTATATTCTAAGTAATGATATCAATGTGTTGCCGATATTTAAAAAAATATTATTCTGTTGAACAAAAAATGCTTAATTTTTAACTTCATCTTAATTGTAAATTATTTCTACATTATTTTATGTACTTATTTTGTTTAAATTTGGTATTAAAACACATTAAAACTTTAATGTATATGTAATTCGTATATTGTAGCGAGTAATTTATTTTACCAATACTAAATATACTTTTTCTTTTTGTTTGATGGATATTGTCGTGTTTTTTTTTATTCAAAAACTTTTGTTAGAATGTAAGTACGAAATAATTAAGTTAGTTATTTAGTACGAAGTATACTGTAACTGCCTCATAAAATAATGCGTTTATTATATTATAAAGTCAATAAGTAGTGTGTTATTAATTTATTAGCTGCAACATTGTCTTTGTATTTAAACCTAACATTATCTGGCCTAATATAAAGATTAAGTAATTTATTTTATTTATTCAAATTATGTATATGCTATACGTATTGTATGTATTTATATAGTTGTATATGTATGTGTGTATATATTTATATATGTATAGGTTTACATATGTATAATGTATATGTTTCGTATGCCTGTGTGTATTTCTATAGATATTCATGTATGTACGTTTCTCTATGTATGTATGTATGTGTAT
This sequence comes from Agara belti belti, assembly GCA_018245935.1. Lineage (NCBI taxonomy): Eukaryota > Metazoa > Arthropoda > Insecta > Lepidoptera > Hesperiidae > Agara > Agara belti. The sequence continues at coordinate 28,370 of DWEM01000010.1, forward strand.
TCATTTCAATTTTAAATTTAACACATGCAACAACATCTACCCAGGGTTGACTGGTAGAAAATGCCACGCCACATTAAGTTCGACCATTGTTACTTGGTACAAAGGCGCAATAAAGAATATATAAATAAATAAACATTGTATTATTATTGTGGGATATTTTTTAACTTATAAAAAATATATCCAGTGTCCTGTCTTGTTCACAACATAAAAATGTTCTATAGGTTTCGGCTACGTTATTTTCTTTGATTGGGCGGAAGAGCATTCAATTACTATTTTTAACCGTCTTCAAAAAAAGGAGGAGGTTCTCAATTCGTCTGTATTTTTTTTTTTTTATATTTCGAATGGAATTCGAATTTTACATTTCTAATCGATGGCACTAACATAAATAAACTATGATTATGATTACATGATTCAACATCATTATTATTATGATCAGCACCGTTTTACTTACCGCGAATCTTCTAAATATTCATATGGTTTATAAAATACGAGTATTTGCAACCGTACAACTACGTATAGTGTATCTAGACTATCCTCGTCGGTTAGATTGCAGATCAGAAAGGTGATTGGAATTATCAGATCTGATCCACGCGACTTTGGTTTGGATGTGGATTACTGGTGATATGAGTATGTTTGTTATCGTCCGCCCACTGTACAGTTGTAAAGCACAATATGAAACCCGTTAGTTTTGCACTAAGCACTACTAAGAAATCTAATGATGATAGCATTATCTTATTAGCTATCTGACGCTCTCTTATCTCTGATAAGGACTTGGTTTGTTTTATGAATAAGCTATTACTGCAAATATTGTATTTTAGTTACTTTTATACGTTAAGCTCTATAGCTTAACCTATAAAAGAGAGACTATTCTCTTGAAATTCAATTAACTTTGTATTTCAGGTGCACGCCTTTAATTTACAGTCAACAATGTGTGCAAGATGATTTATTATGCCTTTAATGAGCCGCGTAATAAATTCAGTTTCTATAACTAATAGTTAATATTCTTATATAATATTTAATTTTGATCAGAAAAATCTCCTTGCTCCTCTATATTGTTTTTGAATGGTTGATCTTCGTTTTTATTACTGAATATTAATATCAATATCAATCTGTCATGGTAATTCCTATATTATTCAGCTCCCCATATTTATATATGTATAAGTATTATAATACCGGTTCTTTCGTCTTATAAAATTAATGATAATCTTAAATTCACTTTATAATGTGTAATTACAAGGAAAGCCATCGTCGAGACAAACACCAAACATGAAAGTGAACACCAGCAATCGAAAGCGTACTCCTTGGTGGTTGTACAAGCGGCAAGACCAACGATTGTCAAAATGCGAGGGAGCCATCCTGGCGGGAATCAGCTGATCGAGATTGCGCAGTGCGCAAATCTACGGGGTGAGGGGCGACCGGGGTGCCGAGCCCGGTGTGCAGCGTGCCCGGCCAGTCGCGCGCCTCCGCGGCCCGCCCCTAGCTCGAGCTCCACCGCGCCGACCGCACCGAGGCGCGGGCCGCGCGGCCGCACGTCTCTCGCAACTCTAAAATCCAAAGCGCTGAAAGAAAACTTACTCGAATCCTCTTCCACGACCCTCCGCGCACTCTGTCAATGCTGTAACTGTGATATTAGTACAAAACACACTTGAAGATCGCGGGCCATGCGGCTGCGGATTAGACCTCTAGCCGAATCGCAGTCTCCCGCTCTTTCGTTTCCCGAACATACCGCCGGCGTACTGTTATGAGAGCTGCCGACGGCGTACCCGATACGTGTACAAAAATGTTCGACATGTCAATTCAGGAGGTCAACGGCAAGGGGCCCAAGAAGAGAAAAAAGTCATTGGAGCGCATCTGTGATAAGGAGGGGTCGCTTGCGGATTTGAATGTTAGTGAAACGGAGGAGAGGGAAAGTAAAAATGGGGTTAGTGCAGAGTCCACGAGGAGGGAGAACGCCGCCGAAGGTGTCGAGCTGCTACACTGGCGGGATATGCCGCAACACCTTCAATTTAACCCGTACGTGCTGACGGGATACCGACCGCTGCAGGACTGGGTCGGCTGCGTTCGCAGCCTTTTCTACTTCCACAATGAGACTATCAACATACTGACACACGGTAAGCACTAACTTTTTAACAAACTTTCAGTCAAAAGGATACATACAAATCACACAAAGCTTCTATGATACCTTCGAATTATTCTTCAAATTTCGTTATACTTTTACGGATAACAATATTAAGCCCTCTAATTGACTTTAGTAAGTAATGTTTGATGAAATTTTAAATCCAATTAATTGTACTGCCTTTAATACAAATATGTCTGACAGCGGTATTTACTAGACGACGAAAAAGACGATTTTGTAATGTATGTATTTATGTATGTCCGTCCTTTTTTCCGTTTTACGGTTTTGACATATTTGGAGATGATCGATCAGAACAGGCGCACAATTTGCAAGTATCTTCAAATTACGAAATGAAAAGAACTTTATTTATTTATGTCCATACTGTATGTAAATCGTGGAAGTTCTTCAAATTATAGAAAAACATTTTATTCTATTTTCTATTGGGCTGAAGAAAAATTATTATGTAGTCGATATCAAAAATTTGTGTTATACGATGATTATTTGGTAGGTAAAATGAAGTCATGTCAAAGCAGAATTTATGTTAATTGCAAACGTTATAAACTGTGTTCTAGGGCTTACAAAGTGACTTTCTTCTATAGCAACTGTAAGAATACAAAATGGAGGAAAGTTATTGTACGGGTTTTACCATAGTGGAACGTGCAATAAATTCTCAACAACAGAATTTAGCACTAACGGCCCTCGTAGCGTTCGCTACGAGAATTGCTACATGCTTTTATCGTCGCCACTAATATTCACGAATATTCATCTTCACTTGTAAATGAAATTACTTTGCCATAAAATTTATCAGACATTTTTTCATGTATAAGACAAAATTATGTTTTATAAAATTACTTTGTTTCGGTTTCATTTGGAAAGTGGCAGTTGCTCCCCCCGCTCCATTGAATTTAATTTTTATAATTTTTTAAGCAATTCTTTATTTTATGCTCATATAAAGTGATAAGTAATAACAATAAAGATTTTAGTACAAAATGGTCAATTAAACATTAAACAGACAGGCAAACATTGTAAACACTTTAAGGTGTATGTAGGTATATCATGAAAATAACACGTAACAGCTACTTAAAGAAAACGTCTTATTATTTTAATTATAATTTATAATTACTTCGTAATGAATGTACTATTTAGATTTCGTATTTAAAAATTGTCTTGTTTTAACTAATATTTTGTTAATACTCTGTTTATTTAAACTTAACCTAAGGCGACTCATATATTATGAGGCGATTTTTGGGTACACTTAAATTTACCTACACTTTATTATCATAATGTAAATCAGCTTATGATCATTATACTTACTCACTTAAAAAATACATAATGTTCTTAAAAAGCCCGTCGTTTCAGTAAACGAAGTAATAAATGCGAATAAATCGTAACAATTTCATGAAATGTATTCTCTAACCGGCTAATTACACAAAGTATTCACTTTAAATTGAAAATTTCATAAATGAAGTTCTTGAAAGTCAAAGAATATTTGGATAAAATATGTACTAAATAAAGATTTATTTACAAATAAATCCTTAGTTTGAAATTTTATACATGATTAATAAATAAGTAAACTCTGGGCCAAAAATTTTTAGTAAACGAATTGGACACCTGGTTTTGTAGGTTAGTAAAAATGTATAAAATCCGGTTTACATTTTTTAAAAATCACAATCCAATATTAAGTTACAAAATATAAAAGTTTCGCGGCCCGCTTATTGAGAGATGAAACTATGTGGGAATTATAAAAATTCCAACATCGCGAAGAAGATGCTCAGCATGTCGACACGTACAAAGCAACCGAACGAGTTTCCCGTCAGATGAAGGCACCGGCACACGGAAATGGGACAACTTAGCAAGAGAAGATATACACGAACATAATAAAAATTCGAAGCAAGAGATACCATTACTACATATATCTGTATTATTTGAAAGAAAGCAGACTGATATGCATCTCAATTTATATTTCAGACTGACATCACTTTGCAAGATTTCAAATATCACTACTTCAATTTCTTAGTTTCTTAGTTATATGCATTAATTAATTATGCGCCTACATATGTATTATGATAATTAAGTAAAATAAGTGTTACCTGCAAAAGACATTAATTTTTGTGAAGTCAAATAGGTAAATCGTGGTTTCGATTTCTTTCACTCACAGATTAATCATTTCTTTCGCTCACAGATTAATCATTACGAGTATAATCGTTGTAAAATTATTGCTTTATACATATATAATTTCCTCTTTATATACAATATGTATATAAAGAGGAAATTATTAGCTGCACACATATTTCCTCTGAAATAAGTTCCGCCTATGGCATGCAGCTAATAATCTACGTAGTAACTATTACCTAAGAGATTGAACCACGTAAATATACTTACATTAAGTACTAAATTTCTTATACTCGTATCTCAAAAATAAGTGCAAAAACAGAATTAGTCTTAAGTAAACGTTTGAACCACGCTTTCAGCTTTATTGCCACTAAAGCTCGTGATGTTCATAGTGTATTCGTGAAAAGTTTGGCACAATCTGCAAAAAAGAATATCTAAAAACGTACGTTCGACAATGTGAAACTAATGATGTAAAGTGCTTTTTCATTACGCAAACATCAGCTTTTAGACAGTTTAAGGGTAGATTGTTTACTTTTTAAGGCAAATACTTTGGAATATCCGAACATATCGTTAACAAGTACCTCCATGCAACATCCGCGTCAGCTCCACGCTGCAACTAATGGGCTTCCCGTGAAGTTTGCTGCCATACGGAAATGGGACCAGTCACGACGCGCAGGTTGATGCAAACTCTGTAATACTCGTGTTACTACGGCTGCTTACTTACCTCTTGCACTCAGATTTAAAATAATTTACTGACATGTGTAATTTTCATATCTAAATGAGTTCTGAGGGCAGGCTGTATAAGCAGTGTTAGCCTAGTGGTTTGAAATTAAGCCCACGACGCGGGGGTGTCTGGGTCCAAATCCTAGCACGCACCTCTGACTTGTAACATGTGTTTTATAACTTATAATTTAAACGATACTAGCTGTATCGGTAAAAGAAAACATCGTGAGTAATACGGGATACCAAGAGTATTTTGTAAAACATAATTTTTCCGGGTGTGTGAAGGCTATCAATCCACTTGGCTAGAGTGGTAGAATTATGGTCTTATATCTTCTCCCTATGAGAAGAGACTCATGTCAAGCATTCCTGAACCCTATTCCATTATTTCGTAACGTGAAGCTTTGCGCTATAACAGTGTTTCCATTATTAAGTTCTGGTTTAAGACCTGTGCTAAAACCCCCGGGCAAATACACATGTATATTGTTACATACGATACTATTAGTTATATCGTTATTGGTTAGTCGTATAAGACTTAAATTTGCTTACAGTGATAAATAATAGAGGTATTTTTATTTTTGGTGGATTTTCGCGAGTCAAGTTCTGTATAACGAACTCAGTGCAGCTGAAGGAGAGCGTCAGATCATATATCTTTACTCATAATGATATTCCATAACAATTGAGGGTGATCATTCGTGGATATGCCTTTAAAATATTAAGACACCTGGAAGCTAGATTGACAAAAACTGTTAGATAGACAGACATAGTCATTTTTAAATTTCGTAATTATATTGGAAAACTTTACAGTCAATGAAATTCGCTCAACCAAGCAATAATTTACCACCTTCCAAATAAACTGAATCCCAAGTCAACGAATCCAAACGTTGAGTGAAATCAGTTTAAGTAACTTAAGCAATTGAGATGTTTTAAAAGCAAGCAGAAAAACATTAATCAGTTTACAGCTGCAAATTAGTCAGTGTCTACATTAAAAGTAAAATTTCGAATAATTCTGAAATTTCTGAAACGGTAGCGTTTAGTTACTATTGAGATATACGACAATTAATACGCAAAAATAAACTGCTTCTATTTATACTCTTCCTTTATCGTGCTTTCTACGATTTCTAACGCATCGATTAATAAAAGGGACTAATGTTAACCTGTTATATTTAACATTGTAGATAAATGCTCGATAAAGGTTTCTTATTTCGTTACTTTTGGCTGCGATCTCGCTAAATGAGAAGCCTAAATACATTCTTATATGTGAAAAAGCCAAATCATAGTTAAAAAAAGTCCTAGGTTACAATTGTATTTTCAAGTTTAAGTGCGTAACAGGCATTTTAGTTAAGACTGACACTTACATTTCATTAACCGAGGTTAGTGTGCAGCTGCCTTAGTTCGTTTTGAAAACTTGTTCGAAATGTGCTACTAACTCTCCGATCCAGCTAGAATAATCTCAAAATAAACACGCTGGAACTGGCCCCGCTTCTGAGCATAGCTCCCCTAATATTTACCTAACAGCTATCCAAAGCTTTCAAGTCGATTAGACAGATCTAGTTTAGACTGGTTTAAGTTGAGCTTCATTCTAGTTAGTTCTCGTGTTAAAATTAATGTATTAAATATATGTAGTTGACTCCAAAAAAACATGCTAAAATGTTACTCTCCTTTCGAAATGTAGGTCGTAGGCGATTTACATAAATATTTGCTTTCTAAGCAAACGAGCCGGTGATGTTCTTATAAGGGATGATTGTTAAAATCGATGTAGGCGCGTATTCATATTGTACAACAAAAATAATATACATATAGGGCTAAACTTTACAAACATTTCTCGGGATAAGCACAACAGTAAATATTAATTTAGCTTTACTATTACGGCTACAACATCTTTGATCATAACACCATCTTCATATGACACCATTTGTTTGTTTGCATCGGTTCTTTGTAATTAAAACCCCATCCACGAATATAATGTGTCTTCAACTAAAATAAATACAATTAAACTGGGAGCAGGGGATGAAGATAACAAAGGTTTGTAATAAGGGTGCCAAGCAAATAATATCCAGTGTCTACTTTAGGGCCTTTGGGGTTAGGGTTGTTGCTAGCAAGAGCTGACATAGTCAATTATTTACAAAGTTTATTTCTTTCAAAAATATACCTAATTTACTAACTTTTAGGAATCTAAATGTTGATTTAAAAGGGAGAATATTTGTTTTATAAAAACTAAAAGTTCCTTTTTGACATCTATACTTCTCTTTCTATGTTTTAGGGTATAATATCTAAAGCTTAAAAATTAATTTGAGACAAGAAAATACACATAATGTAAATACAATAATTATTTTTGTTTAGCCACTACTGGGCTCTCTAGAAAAATATTTTTAGCATACAAGGCAGACAAGTATGTTCATATAATATGAAACCACGGAAGTTTAAAAACTATGGGAGTATTAAGTAAGGGTCTATCGCATCCGATGCGAAGGGTATAAATTGTACAGTTAAATAAAGTGGGTAGAGCAGCCCTATATAAACTGCGCGTGCAGGCACCAACCCCAGGACCCACCGTGAATGATGGTGTTTACTCTCCATTTCATCTTAACTGAACCTCGCCAATAGAAAATATGTCAGATTTCTTCCAAAAATATTTACTTTAATTATTTTACAATATATATGTATATAATAGTTACGATTTCTAAATATACATATAGCTATTATTGTTATTAATGCTTTTATTTGTCATGAAATCAGTGCATATTCCTTTAGATAGAAATATGGACTGATTTCATGACAAATTTTCTAGCAGATTAAATAGACGTAGATGTTTGTATTACTGCTCTGGACGAACCGTATGCATATTCGAACACGTTCGAAAACCTGTTTTAGCGATAAGGAAGGCATTTTAATAATACGGGATAGAGGAGATAATGTGAAATATAGGTACTCGTAAGGGGAAAGACATACTCGTAGTTTAGTCGAGTGGAACACCTGCCTTATTTTAATTAAAAAATTAAAATTAAAAATTAAAAAATTAGGAAACGAGTAGGTTCTAGTCAGAAGTGGCCGCTGCCGCCCATGAATATCTGCAAACAAATTCGAATCAGAGGTACGAGTACCTCATCAAGCAATTTATATGCTGATTATGAGCTGTCCGGTTATCATACACAGATAACA
>DWEM01000011.1:0-35903 GCA_018245935.1 Agara belti belti
CATGTAACATAGAAATTATCCTTTCATATTATGTACTTAAATTAAAGGTTTGCACAACATTAAAAAAGTAAGCAGTAAGCAGGGAGCAGTGTATGTATGTACATTAAGTGTATGTATGTACCTTATAATGAATAAAACAATTTGAATTTGAATTTGAATTGAATTTATTTTACGAATAATCAGGCCTGTCTTCTGTTCTGCGGAATTTCTAGATGTTTTGTCTTTTCCTGCAACCTGAAATAACAATAAGCATGATGACCAGTACATTATAGTAAATTAAAATTTGACAGTTTACAAACATTTCTTAATCATTTTCGTTTGTTTCTTTAACTAATATTAGATGAGCGGGACATAAACGTAAACAATACTACTTATTTATAAATTCTTTTTTATCGAGATTGGTTTGCATTAGTTCTTGATTAATAATTAAAATAATAATTTTATCCATAAACACATGTCCTAAACATGCTTTACGATAGTCAAAAAGTTTACATATTCTCTAACTAAACAACTAGACGCTTATTCCAATAATCTTACCTAGGGCTGGCTCTATCTTGTTTAAGTGCATGCCAAGTATTACATACTTATTGTATAAAGTAAATTTTATTAGAATTGTTCTAATAATATTCCGTTCGCGCACGAAGTACGCAGATGTCTAAGATTCTGCAGCAAGAAAATGAAACATAAGTAAAGAGTAAATTGTTGTCTATGGTACTGACACAAAATTGAACATAAATTTTCATATCAAGCACTTCATTGGGTCAATAAAGATATAAATAGACACAAAATGTTATAATTTTATAATATTTGCATAAATATCGTTACTTTATAAATTTAATTTATTTATTTTGATAATACTTATTATTGATTTGTTACATCCCGCCTTTAACAACAAGAGGTACCAATATTAGAACTCATAAACTATAAACCATTTCAATACAGATTATATAGTATTTAAATATACATTGCGACAATAATATTTAAACTAAAATGAATTGGTCACTTTTACAGAAAAAGGTAAACAAGTTATATCTTTAGGTTAAATATATAAGTTTATATAAAAAAACCTTAATAATTTATTCCCAGAAAGTAATGTGGCAAAAGTCGATCTTAGTAGATATATCTAGGTTTGTATTAAGACTCTCATTTAAATAGTGAAGTTTCGTGTAATAAGATTTTATTATTACAAAAAAAATGGAATTATTCTGTAAACGAAATATTTTATTTTCAGAATTATATTGAATCTGGCAGGAGTATTTAAAACTAAAAACCAGCATAGACAATTTCTTGACGTCCGACGCCGCTCTTTCTCTTTTTGTTAGGTTGCCATTGCTGTTGCTAACGCCATTTTTGTTATACGCTATAAGCTGAGTAAGGTGATTTTTTTTTACTCATAGGAGTGTTGTATAAGTGCGAAAGAGACGGTCGAATCAGATTGATCTATGAAGCTTCAACTAACCTGAATATTTTCTTCAAAGCTTATTTACGACGTTTCTCATTGTCTATGCTATAGATACGCATCCCGAGCGATACATACGGTGTAAAGCTTTTAGTGACAAATGTGAAGTAAAAATGAAGGAAAACGCTGTACTTAAGTGGCAAAAAGTATACAATCCTAGCGGACCTCAACCACGACCACGCCATGGCCATCGTGCGGTCGCCATAAAAGATTTGATGATAGTTTTCGGCGGCGGAAATGAAGGGATAGTTCATGAGCTTCACGTCTTCAATACGACCACAAACCAATGGTTTGTCCCCGTCACCAAAGGCGAGGTACCTCCAGGATGCGCTGCTTATGGGTTCGTGGTCGACGGCACACGTCTTCTGGTTTTTGGCGGCATGGTGGAGTATGGCAAGTATTCTAACGATCTTTATGAACTACAGGCCTCCCGTTGGGAATGGAAGCGCCTAAAACCTCTTCCACCTAAACAAGGCCTCCCACCATGTCCACGACTCGGACACAGCTTCACTCTTCTGCACGGTAAGGTTTACCTGTTTGGCGGTTTAGCAAATGAAAGTGATGATCCCAAAAATAATATACCTAGATATCTCAATGACTTATACACTCTCGAGTTGTATCCAAATTCTTCAATGACAGTTTGGGATATGCCATTGACTTATGGCCAGTCGCCGCCTCCTCGCGAATCGCACAGTGGGGTTGCATTTACAGATAAAAATACAGGAAAATCATCGCTCATTATTTATGGAGGTATGAGTGGTTCAAGACTTGGAGACCTATGGGTGTTAGATGTAGATAGCATGTCGTGGTCGCGCCCTGAACTAGGCGGGCCAGCGCCCCTGCCGAGGTCGCTGCACACTGCCACTGTCATAGGCCACCACATGTATGTGTATGGTGGATGGGTGCCGCTTGTGCCAGATGAAACTAAACTCGCCACTCATGAAAAGGAATGGAAATGCACCAACACGCTGGCATCTCTTAATTTAGATTCCATGACATGGGATAACATTGCTCTAGATAAATTTGAAGAATGTGTGCCTAGGGCGCGAGCTGGTCATAGTGCAGTTGCTATTCAGACAAGATTATACATTTGGTCTGGTAGAGACGGTTATAAAAAGACATGGAACAATCAAATCTGCTGCAAGGACTTATGGTATCTAGAAGTAGGTGTACCACCGCAGGCCGGTCGAGTGGCACTAGTTCGAGCGGGAACCACTTCCCTCGAGCTTTGCTGGCCCGCCATGAACACTGTCACCACATACTTATTGCAAGTTCAGAAATGTGGCAAAGTTACTCCAGCTAGATTTCCAACAGCTATAGAACCCATTATTGCCCCTCCTCCAGCTTCAGCAGCGGCCACAACCACAGATGCCGCTAAAGCCTTTGGCCTTAGCTCACCGATTGCCCCTGGCTTATCACCAACTGCAGAGATGCCTCTTCGATCGCTCTCAGCGGCCGTCTCCCCTGCACCCCAACCTATTGTTACAACGCCACAAAAAATGGTTCAAAGTTCAATAAAGGTACCTGCTCAAGCGGCAGTCAAAATTTCAACAAACACTCCTACAATGAAACAAACATACCAGGCTAAAACCGTAGTCAAATCCCCTGCAGCTGGTACTTCTCAACAGATCAAAGTGGCTGCCGTCACTCCACAGGGCATCACCAGAATCGTAAGTGGAGTGTCAACACCGGGCACAGTGCGCGTGTCTACTGCACAGTCGAATGCACAAATTGTTTTAGGAACCACATCGGGTAACGCGGGTACTCCTCGTTTCCTTCAAGTTAAAACTGGGTCAAGTGGAGCGATGCCAGTGAAGCTCGGCGCCGGCAACATGCCTGTTAAGATCGCGGGAAGCACGGTCCCGCTAAAGATAGGAGGGGCAAACATACAGGGTAAGATTGCGACAAATAGCCTTCAGAAAGTAGGTACAACGAACGTTCCACTGAAGCTGGGCACAGGAAATGTCAAGATCGGTACCAGCAATGTTCTGGTCAAAACGGCTAGTGGAGTACCCATTCAAGCTGGAATAGCTAATTTACAAACGAAAGCCGGAATGCCAGTAAAACTGGGCGCGGGGAACATACCCGTCATCGGAAGCAGTGGAGGCACGATACAGATTGCGAGCGGCGCATTAGCGGGACAGCAGGTGAAAACGCCCGTCTATAAAATCGTCACGGCCAAGTCTAGCGAACAGGTCACTGCGACGACCACCGGCGCGGCGAGCGGCGCCACTGTGCTCAGGCAAGCCGGAGGCAATGCCGGAATCCCCGTTATTATTAAAAAGACGCCGGTAGCCGGTGCGCAGTCTGGCAATACTCAACAGTTCGTAACGCTGGTTAAAACGTCCACTGGCATGACGGTGGCGACGGTTCCCAAGATGACCATGATGCAGAACCGCACGGGGACGCCGGTGAGCGCCGCGCAGGGGCAGGGCATCGCGCCCGGCGCCACCATCGTGAAGCTCGTGTCGGCCAACACGGTGGGCGGCAACAAGATCATCACGCTGCCGTCGAACATGCTGCAGCTGGGCAAGGCGGGCGTGGGCGGCAAGCAAACAATCGTGATCACCAAGTCCGCGGGGCAGGCCAGTCAGTCGGGGCAGTCTCAGTGAGGTCCGCGGCGCGCCCCGCATTGAATGAGTGTTCCCGGGCGGGGGCGCGGCTGGCGCGGGCGGGGCCGTACGGGGCGTGTGGGCTCCGGGCGGAGATGAACGGTGTGACATCTGTGGTGGTTTTTTTACATTGTAAATTATACCACACAACACAATTGTGAGTCGAACTATATATTTTAAATCATATGAGGTTTTTGTATGTTATGTGGGTCTGTGTAGAAAGTGTCCTCAAAGAGTTTTTACTAAAATATTTTATTTACTCCTATTATTTTGAATAATGTTGTCTGATTTTACTATGAATCCTAAGTGATGATCTGTATTGCTCTGTATTGCTCTGTACTAGCGTAGTGTACGACGTTTGTGGAATGCATTATCACAAGTGAATTGTTTATAACATTTGTGACCCAATTTTGATCAACTCACACTAAAGTGCCTGCGGTGCATTTCCGCACTGCATTAAGATTGGAGGGTGTGCAGACAACAAATGTTTAATATAGAAAAATAATAATACATAATTATATTTGTAACATTTTTATTAAATAAGAGGTTTATAATTTTACGCCTTAATAGATTTATTTGAGAATTAGGATATTTTATAGCCAGCTGTAACCATTAGGAGAACAGGAATTCGATGTAGACGCAAGTGTCTCCGGAGAACGATGCTAATGATGATCTTAAATTGTGCAAAATATAATGACTGCAAGTAAATGATAAACCGTCGACTTTAGCCACTATCTGGAGTTGTATCGTCTTCCGGTTTGAATCTACTCCGAGAGCGGTCTTTCACTTGTATATTTTATGTTGCATAAATTGGAGCAAGTCGTCGAACAGATGATCGGGATCCGTGCACCGGATGTATGATAGTAATATATTTGATGATTCCCTGATGTTATTGGTTGCTTGAAGTGTCGGTGAACGCGGTGCCGGGCCCGGTCACAAAGTGCGGCGGCCCGGCGGCGGCGGCCATGGAAAACACGGTTTCGTAGCTTTTAGTTGTATCACAACATTTGATAGATATGCACTATTTAAGTTCCATGTGACGAGCCGTCGTCTTCGTCGTGTTTGTGAATGTGGTGCTATTGAGATCAGTGGTATGTCTCCCGTCTCCGAACACTTCCGGGCGCGCCGTCTCCTCGAGGCTATTTTCAGAATGTGGACACCCCACTGATCTGAATACGTGTTACGTAAGGATCGACTCCTGTTCGTTCGGGAGCCGACTGCGAAGGACACAAAAGCCGATCGTCAGTACGGTCATTAATATTGACACAAAAAATGAACATTTTCAATGTATCACGTTCTCGTACATTAGGAGACCATTGATTCCGTAGCTTTCGGACAACGCTCGCCAACCGTAGAACGAAGCCCACTTTCGACTTCGTCGTAGTCGAGTGCACGCCTATAAATAGGTCGGAGCGGTCGAAACCGTTGTGCCTGGAAGAGAGGAGGACATTCTAGACTTCTAGACTTCGTATGTAAGATACTCCGAACGACGTCGCCTACGTTTTATCGATATCGTTTCTCGATAACATTGTTATGTAAGAAGTAATCGACATAATATCAAAGGTGCGGATTGTTTTCGCCGGTGCGGTCGCCGGAATGGCCCGTGCGACGCTGCAGTGCCACAGAGGTACAGAGCTAGGCCGCGAGCGGGACGACCGTGCCGCGTGGGAATATTCTGCATTTCCCTCGGCGTAGAATAAGATTTTAGGTGTACGTAATAGATCATCATTACTAAGTTAAGTGAGGTATGGAATGTAAATATCATTAAGTAGTTAAATTTAATGTTATAGTTTGTTCATATTATGTTCATTTGCTTGAATAAACGATTTGGATAAATGTGTGTTTTATTTGATGACGCCACTCGTTTCGCAATATCGAATTAAGTAAGGTCTTAGCTTTTTTCACTCATTGCGACACCTCGTCATGCTCCAACAGCGGGTTCTACAATAACACTGATTAGTTTTTTTCCTACACACAAACAACTGCAGAGTCAATATTTTATTTGGAATCATTTAACTTTCACATACCTAGGTATTTAAATTAATATTAGTCTAAGTAAAACAGGTTTTGAAATATGTTCAAGCTCAATCAATAACAGTGTAACAACACTTTAAACGGGTACCTATATACGCAGTAATGCAGTAGTTTTGTAGACCATGGTTTCTCAACCTAGGGGTCGCGTTTGTTATTAAAGGGGGTCGCAATCTTTCCTAAAATGTATACCTGTATACACAAGATTCATTTATTAAAGGAATAGATTTTAATGCAGAGTTATAAAATGATATTATACTAGCTGAATCGGCAAACGTTGTTCTGCCACATAAATTATAGCAGACCGGACCACGCGTTGCCATGGTTCAATTAAAATAATGGTATAATAACTTAATCTGATATATGTAAAAATCCCGTAACACCATGTCGGGTTAGATGTTCGGTGCCGACTCCTTCGTGCTGTACCAGCGGCAGCGCGGGGGTGCGGTGGCGTTAATTTTTTAATTTTTCAACGTTTTAAACTCGTAATATCTGTTGAACGGAATGTCCGATTGTAACAAACTCAAAAGCAATTTACAAGTATTTAAACAGTCTTGCTTAAGAAATGATTTATTTGGATAAGGATCAATGCAAAGGTACGGATAACTTGGTCTAATTTTGGTCGGAATCGCTATCAACTTTTAAAATGTTAAAAAGTAGTTATAGTGGCATAACTACAATAGTTAGACATATGCTATCGCGACATATTTTGTAGATATTGATATGTTCTTTAATATTGTAGAATATTTTTTTGTTCTATTGTCAATAGTTTTCGCATGCGATGAAAGACATTTTATGGCAATTTTTTTTCCACCTTTGGTTACTTTATTGTCGTTTTAGTAAGGATCCTTATTTTTTTCCTGTAATTAATATAGCCTATGTTGATCAGCGATAATTTAGCATTCAAATGGTGATTTTTTTTTTTAAATCTGTCCACTAGTTTTTGAGCCTATTCGTTACATACATACACACACACACACACACACGCACGCACAAATCTTTCCTCTTTATAATATTAGTATTAGTGTAGAAGTATAAATTTAGTTTCTAACTGGTGCTTTCAAATCCATGAAAACCATCCATACTTATGTGGCATTTAGGTACCTACGACATACAACAGAGGTCTTACGATGACATTGGAAATATTCCACCTACAAAATAGCAGGACGAGATGTAAGTATGACGCGAGCACCAGATTTCTTTTACGACATTTAGGGACGGATGGCCAGTTTAGACAATCATTTTTAAATTAAATGAAACTTGCGTTTCTTACTTTGCGATTTATGTCTTTCTTAGTTAATTCGTCTAAGTAGATGTATACTCTTGATAACATTTATTTTTCAATTGAATAAAGTTTTGTATGCTAAATGACTAGTTTCTTGGGCCAGTAGTTAAAGACTTGTCTGGCCGAAATTCGTGGGTTCGATTCCCACCCGAGACAAACAGTTGCGTGATGAGCACATTTGGTTATTCTGTATCTGGGTGTAATATAAATATTTAAATAAGTAGACAAAGACCGACGTTTATTTGCACAAATATGGGTACATAGACATAAAAATTTTACAGGATTATTAGTTCAAGCTATATTTTGCCGTTTACGGGGTAATTTAATAAATGGAAGTAAAAATATAATAGTTACTTATTTTGTATCTTTATCAGCTATGCGGTTACCATACCACAGGCATTTCAATGCCTAAATTGGATTCAGATAGCCGTATGTGGAATTAGTCCAATTAATATTTTTGCTATTAAATAAGTAGCGTTTAAATTTAGATGTCAACATGTAAAATAAAGTTAAAGTTGGACTTTCAATAAAATTATATTTGACTTTCAAAAGTTGTTAAATTTTTTAAAGTACAGTAACAAATTGGCGATATGCGCTCCGTGTTCACGCACGAGGTAAATTGTTGCCTCAGATCTAATTATTATCTACACTACACACTTGTGATTGGCCACCGATATGTTTTATATTTTGTTTGTACGTCTGGTGTTATATAGCCATTGTTTCACCTTAACGATTGTATAATGAGGTAATAAAATTAAATGTCATAAATCTCCACAAAGAATAACACAGTATTTGTTATCGAATATTATATTGTCCCATATGTTTTGTAAGACAAGATTGTAATAGTTAAATTTTAAGTTACTTTAGTGGAAATACTGCCATCTATACAGTGTCTTACGAATGTGAACTTTTTATCAATCTGCTTCCACAATATTTGTCTAGATGGCGTCATTGATTTGACCTTTTTAGACACTTCTTCAATTATTATATCATAGAATGATCTAATTATTCTTATGTAAGAAATTATATACATATATATATATTATAACTATATTTAAGTAACTAATGTGGTAAGGATACTTTGGGGTAGTAATAAATAATTTGTCTGACTAGCGCCACCTATCTAAGATGCTATACACAAAGTACCACTGATACTAGGTAAAGTAAAATCTAATTTATAAAGCATAATGAAGATGTCACTTACATTTATTTTTTAAATAGGGAATTTTAAAAATAAATTTCGGAGTGTCTCAAATTCGAAAAATATTCTGAGACTTATTAATTGAAAGAAAAGTTATATGAAGGGGGACTGAATGTTATGGATCTTGAACCTATTTATAGCTTTTCCGTCTTCATTTTCCAGTGTCTCTAACAATATAGATTTACAATGTTGCATTTTGCTTGTAGAAATTAAATTCAGGCATTTATCTAAGTACAGTAATATATTCTATGCAAACCGTAATATCCGCTCGCCTTCATTATGCCCGAGCACGCTGCAGAGATCGCCATGAGCACTAATGGTGCGTCTTTCCTCTTACACCTATTTATTTTTCAGTTAAGTAAATAGATTTTCTTTCATCGAAAACCTAATTAAAAAGTAAAAACCTATGAAAAAAATATTTAAATAGAACGAAAATACTCGCGTGACCCCACAAGGACTGCAGTGCTAATTTTTCATGCACACACACCAGTGGATAACATTTGGAAAGTAATAACCTTACCTAATGAGAAATATCTATAACATAACAATTTTAAAAATTTTGTACAAGAGTATGTAATGTATAGACATATTTAAATTAGTACTCTTTCATATATTTATATGGCTGTAATGTCTTATTTTCAGATACCAAATAAAATATTAGGTTAATAAAATAGAATAAAGATTACTTACATTAATAAACAAAAGATTGGGCAATTTAAAAAAAAAGCAACATAACACATATTTCAGTGTATTTGGACAGAACACATTATAAATCATATGATTAAGTGTAAAAATACTACAAAAAAGATGTAAAAGCCGATATGTTACACAAACCATTTAAATTAGCGTGACCCTAATCGAAGCTGGCGTCTACATGGAAAAAATAGGAATTGTGTGTACAGTGCCAATACCGTACTAACATACCTCTATATTGTCTTATACATATAAAAATCCCGAGTCAAGATGTTTGTCCGCGACGGACCCCAACACAACTCAACCGATCGTAATGCAATTTTGCACATGGCGTGAAATTTGGTATAGCCTGAGAATTGGATAGTTTTTATCTCGATTGGAAATCTTAACATTTTTTATTCGAAATGAAATGTTTTATATACGAAAAAGGGTTTTAATTATAAATTCCATAAGTCATTAACAGATGGCAGTGTAACTCAGCATGTCGTCAGTTGCTACTGCTGGAAGACGATAACCCTTGGGCCCTCACACGTGTCGATGCGACGGTGACATCCACGACGAATGATTAATTGAACAATTATAACTGAACCTCAGGAACGTGGCCGGGGCTGCTAGTTATCTTATACAGTAAAAGGCTGATTTACATAAACATGACAACGTATGGGTTTGTGTTCGCATTGAATGCAAATATACCATTCAATCATCAATTATAAAATTCGTATAACCTTTTCGTTTGTAGGTGAATCCTTAACGGAGTTCGTGTGGAATTATATTATTATCGCAGGCCGCTCTGAATTTCTTCTCAATACATCGCTTAAGTAGCTCGTAACACTTCCCAGTCATAGCACCCGTCCACAAAATCGCGCCGGCCGCGAGGGGACCGAAAGGATTGCAGTTGGTCGGTACGGTAATGTATCTTATAGCTCTCACAAAAAGTTCTCTTTGGTTATGTGATTTAAAGTGTTCGTTCGGTGCGAGCCGAAGGACGCGGCCGCAGCCCTCGCCGGCGGGGCGGGCGGCCTCCCGCGGGCCTCAGCCCAGCAGGCCGCACGTCACCACGTTGATGCAGCTCCTGCCGTACTTCCCTTCCGGAGGCGCCGCCACCACTCGCTGCTTCTTTTTCTTCTTTCCGTTGGCATCGTATTTCTTCTCTTCCTGCAATAACGTATATACAAACATTATTTTATATGAATTATAAATATTGCACACTTTGTGAGTTACCATACTCCATATCCCGGCTCCGAGCGAGACACCGCGGACGTGACCGACCCCGCCGTCGCTGAAACTAGTTTTAGGGAGGTGCCTGCATCCTACTTACCTTACCTGCTGTTCACCGGTAATATAAAAATAACCTTGACATTATATATATCATTAAAAATGGATTTTAAATATTATGTATGGATATAAATTTGATGAGAGGGGTTCCTCATGCCGACGTCTAATTTTATCTGCGTACGATAAAGACGCACCTATATAATGTTAATTTATATTATAGATAAGATTATCCTAATGAATGCCCATGGAGCTTTGCTATATTAGTAAACACCGTCTTAACCAAGCAGCTCGTTCTAGAACGTACGAGCGCGCCACGTTGTGAGATGTCGATCCATGGATTGTATATTTCGCTTTGATTTCTCGTCGCCGTGTTCGCGCCATAACCGGCTGTCGTTCGCTTAATGGATGCCGAAACGCATTCCATTTAATAAGACCTTTATGCCGACTGTTTAATCTGCAGTTTATTCCGCCTTAGCAGATGGCGCGTTAGTAAATGGTCGGGGTAAGGGGGGGAGGGCGCTTCACACGGAGCGCGGATATTGCACGCTGCCGATAGTGGCTGCGGCTAGCGACATCTAGTGTCATTAGCGAAGCACTTTCAATCGATGATTAACTTAAGTGCATCGTAGAGTTTACGACGCTTCAGTGTTTAGAGTTAAACTTCACCAAGAGGCTGTTACATTAGAACTTGCTTACTTACTAACATTATCTTTTACGAATATTAATGTACACATGTACTATTCTATTTTTTATCACCAGGTTCCAAACGGGGTAGGCAGAAAAAATCGAATGGCAAATATCTCTAGCTACTTATCCGTCCATTTATTTATGTACATTTATCACTCTTTCATATAAAAGTAGTGAAATGGTAGTATTAATGTAATATCTAGAACTTTCCATTGGACCAATTTGTATAAATCAAGTTTATTCATCAGTATTTAATGACTATCAACCGGTCACGCAGTAGGCATAACATCATATTGTTTTTATTGCTTTTATCGCCCTGTTTATATGCAAAAAACCGCGTGTTATTGTCCAGTATAGTAACGCGGTGAAATACGGGGCAGCCGCTGGCCGGGCCAGTATATCGCCGACCGCGTGACGAGGGCCGGGCCGGGCCGCCGCCGGTCGTGTTGCGAGGGCCGGGAGGGCCTCCGCGCCACTCCCCGCACCAGTAATCACATTACTGCTGTTTGCGCGTAGTTGCTGAGCGAGCCCACTTATCGGGAGCTTCGTTCATAAGAGATTAGTTTTCAACAGCCACCCGAGGCTCCGCGGCCCCCAGCCGGGGCAGTCCTTCCCATCGACTCGTCATTACAGATATTGCTCTGCTACTCGAGTAGCCGCCATAAAATACTACAATGATCAAAAATAAACATTGATTTAATAGAGATATATTAATGGTATCCATCCGTTTGTTTTATCTGCATCTACAGACATAGAGGAGAGTTATTGACCAAAACATAAATATTTTTCGTTCAATTATCACTATAATAGATTGTTACTATTCTCTGGAATACGTGCGTACATACGACTCCGCCTCTTCTACTTTCATCAAAATCGTCACACAGCTTCGCTTATTGGCGCAACGAATACTGCGTATCTAGAACGTACAGGAGACCCGTCTACGGGGACTACTCGACGTACGCACCTCAACGATCTCGCCGATCTTGTACTTCTTCATGATGGTGACGGCGTCGGCGCTGTGGCCGGCGTCGTCGAAGTCGCGCGTCACGTCCTTGCCGCCCTCCTCCGTGATCACGTCGCCGGCGGGGTGCTGCCGGGCAACGCTCACTATGTAGCTCGTGACCGAACTCGACCAATGTCAAACACAAACGAAACCGCACTATTCCGAAAACTGCCGGACCGGTTAGAGACCCTGACGGTGTAACCGGAAGTCGTGGGTTCGATTCCCACTCAGGACAAATATTTGTTTGATAGCACACAAATATTTGTTTGACAGCACACAAATATTTGTACTTGGTGGTACTCGCAACCCGTAGATAAGTAGTCAGCTTCATAGACCACTATATCGATACACTCGTCATGATTGACAGTCGTGAGCCACATAAATGTGAAAGTATTAAATAAATCACCTGCCAGTAAAACTAATTCACCTGCACGATCCACCAGATACTAAAGACTATCGGGCAGCTTTATGTGCAGATCATTACTTGGTGGTGACGTACCGTGTTTGTTTTGGGATATACAAATTAGCCTATTCTCATAGTATTGAGCGGTTCATTCATTTGGTTTAAAAGCATACGCGCGCACTCACACACACACACAAATAGATCATTTACATTTTAAACTTGGAACGCCCGTATCGCTTCTATGGTACAGTCATACAGTGCAACAGTTATTCACTCATTTGTATTGTTACTGTTAGTGCATATTTTAATCCATACTACATTTATAAATAGACAAGTGTGTTTATTTGTCCTTCTTTCACGCCAAAACGGAGCAAGGGATCGATGCGATTTTTGGTACGTAGATAGTCGGAGGGTTGGCGAGTGACACAGGTGACTCTTTTTCGCGGGAAAATATCGAATTTTCACAGCAAAACACTTTTTAATCAAATAAGCACTACAGATGGCGTTAAGGGCGCAATAATCCCGCGAAGCCGCGGGTGACGGGTACTCGTGGCAGCGGTAGGTACTTTGCGGTGCGGTGCTCACCTCGGGTATGTACCGGGTGACGTCGTACACGGAGTCCTTGTACACGAGCCACACGGGGGCGCCGTTCTTGCCGTCGCGCGTGGCCACGTCGGCCAGCGAGTATCGAGTGACGTCGCCCATTGCTGCAAACGAACCGATGCTATTAATTAATAAACGATAATAATAATAACCGGGGACGATTCCACACCTGGTTATCTGGTTCCAAATTAGGCAATTGAATACCTGTGTCATGGTAACCGGATAGCCGATACCTAAACATATACATATATATGTACATACGACACGATACATACATTCTGCATATATACTACATACCTATGTACGATATAATACTTATAGATATTGTTATTACACACGGACAGAACAAACAAATGTGCGCATCGCACAAATGTTCGTGATGGATGGGAATCGAACCCGTGACCTCCGGTTTTGCATTCAGGGTCTCTAACCACTCGACCGCGAGGCAATTATAAACGATAAAATTTAATTCACGTAAGGAAATTTTAAAGGCCACAGGTATTCGTAGCACAGATATACTATTAACATTCTCGGTGTCCCAAACACTAGTTACATTACACTGACGGTAAGATTATTTAGATCATTAGCGTGTCACATCAGTTTCATGTAAAGAAATTACACTTTAACATTTGGACACACGTTTTATTTTATTTTTATCATAGCAGCGTCAAGATATAACATGATTTTCCTCGAGTGCCTCCTGTGCTGTTCACTAGAGTTTCCTTTTTTTAATCAAAATAATACAAGCATTGCGATGAATTACCGAAACGTTTTTAATATCCAACACGATATGAATAAGACATCAAAGAATTAATAATTCGGTAATTATTTAGATCAAGGAAAATCCAAGGTCCATTCAAAATATGTTATGAGATCTGTTCGCGGGACGGTTTTTCCAAGACATTTTTCCTTTTATTATTCAAAATGTAATATTTTTATTTATTAAAATTATGAACTGCTACTACATTATTCGACGGAAATCAGAGCCCGCAGACACGTGCAATCGATAGATCACATGCAATACGGTCACAGGTAAGCAGAAAAGGCATCATCATTGATATCCATAATATATGACGAATTATGTACGTACTGTTAAAAAAACATAAAAGCAATTGCAAATCTAACACCACTTCTTTACTCGGTAAAAGTTTAGCGAAACGGTCAACGGACGCCGTAGTCGAGTGTCGGTAACCGAGCCGGAGGACTTACCGCAGGAGACGAGGGCCGGCGGGCGCGGGAGTCGCTCGCGTAACAATGAAATGGCGAGCGCCGGCACTCGGATACACTAAAATCATTGATAACGATTGATAATAAATACGATGTCATCGCGGCCAATTTTGTCACAGTTTTGCAAACGAAGTTATTTGGTATCGAACCACGTGTAGTTTCATTATCATATTCGCAGGCCCGAGCCAGTGTCGGTAACATTTCGAGTATTTCAATCAGGAGTGAAGCCTATCCCTCTTGTGTTTATGTCTGAAGGTAGTACTGGCAACCACTGCGACGAATATCACATTACAATTATGATTTTAAATATATCTCTTAAATTTATACGCCGTAAGAGACAAAATATGAGTTGATGTCTGTAAAATCTTCAAATGTACGCATATCTGTGCTAATACGCTTGTCAATTATAATAATAATATCTTGAAACATCTTCACTCGCGCCCATCTGATATTAGGCCAGGCAGATTTTGCACTGTGGTGTTACGACCGCTGATAATATATTTGTCCAGTTTGGAAATTGAACCCACGACCCCCAGCTCTGCAGTCGAATTCGCTTACCACTGGACTACTTAAATAGATAACTCTTATATAGATATTATTAATACAACCAGGCAAGAGCAAATATGTTTATTACACAAATCTTTGTCCTGAGTGGGAATTGAACCCGCGATCTTCATTTTAGCAGTTCAGATCTTTAACGACTAGATCGAGGCGCTAACCTTTAAGCGGTATCACGATTTCACTAGAGCTTGCATTGACTCCGCAGGCGTCACATTTTGCTTCTCCCATTAAAACTGATAGGAGTATATTGATTCGCAGTACGTATAATAATAGTATTCTACTTCAGATAAGTTAAGAATTTGTCTAAATACAATGTTATCTCTCTATTAGATAATAGCGAGATAGCGGCAGATTAGATTGGATCGTGTTAATAGTAATGCTCGGCATATCGCTGTGAACATTATTCGCTTATTCGAGTACTATATAATATACACGTGACTTTTTGGATGAAGAGAGTTGCAAAGGAAGACTGCAAGTAGGACCGTCAGTTGCTCCGTATTCAAAAACATTCTACTGTATACTATGTACCTTTTCAGCATAACCGGTTACGAGATTCGTTTTTGTTGATTGTTTTCAAATTAAAGCTAACAAAGTACATAGTCAACTGGCCCTCTTGGTCTAGTGGTTGGAGACCCCGATTACTAAGTCGGAGGTCGTGAGTTTCAAACAAAAATTTGGGTGTAAGCACAGTTGATTGTTCTGCATATGTAATTTATCAGTTGTCTGGTCACCATAATATAGGCTCTGCCTAGTTTGGGATCAGATGACCGTGTCAAGTGTCCCGAAATATTTTCATTATTATCAATATTTTTGTTGCTACTTCCAAGTGCAGTCGGAATGTCTCATGCTCCAGCGCGTGCTGCCAATCTCAGCGAGGT
Organism: Agara belti belti; assembly: GCA_018245935.1. NCBI lineage: Eukaryota > Metazoa > Arthropoda > Insecta > Lepidoptera > Hesperiidae > Agara > Agara belti. Next base: position 15,919 of record DWEM01000011.1, read on the forward strand.
CCACTTAGCTTGTATGCTTTGTATCCGTTTTTCACTCTATATTCTGCCAAATATACCAAACGTATTCGATTATTATCATATTGTCAACTCTCCCTCCCTACTCCAAAGTATATAAAAATTTCGGAACGTCCGTCTACTCGAGTACGAATTGTAAGTAAGAGTATTAATTGTGGATTCAAACCGAGGTAAAGGCGTTTCCACTCGAGTCCGTCTGCTCTCAAAACTATATTAGATTGGTTGAATTTGAAGCGTATCCTCCGGGGACCCACCGCCGAGCTCGTGCAGTGCACCACCACGCACCATGTACACCGTCATGTTCTGTAATTTCCCGGGAGACGCTGCCCAGGAAACTATTGCGGTTAAGCGTTCACCAGTAATACTTGGAAACCAGTTATCATATTACATCATAAGCAACTTATTACGTTATATCAAAACCACGTGTAGCCGGTGATGGCGGATTTTAAAATGTGGATATTAATGACAAGGAAATGCTGTGATCTTTTTCATACCTATTTATCAAACATAAGACATGAGTCTTCCTTATTTTTGCACGAATTTAGAGTAACAGTTGCAGGCAACGCTCAAACGTAACTTAGCATTTTGTTGTTACCTTAGACGTGTAAGGGAATGAATAAGTAATACTATCTAGGAATAATAGGCGTACGTCATGCCGATGAATGATCATGGAAACGATAACGAGACTGTGTCACCTTGATTCCGGCGAACACCGACGCAAATATTGTCACAATCTTATCACCAAATACTTTATATTCGCACGTATCTACTATCTTATTTTATAATCACTGTAAAATCTGTTCCGAGTCAAATGGCGAACGCGTGGCCATTAGCATATATAGCATTACTTAATTACTAATGTAGTAATTATAATTTCCTATGTTTACTGGAAAATGTCCTTTACTGATTGAGCCTGAGTTTTTTACTGATCGGTTGTGGGTTCAGTTCCGGTCCAATACAAATATTGGTGTGATGAACATGGGCACTTACTCTGCGTGCGTGTATTATTATTATTATCTGTATAAGCGTGTATTCAGAAACGTACTACAGAATAAATAGTACCCAAATAATACACCGGTCCCAGCTGGACCTAACGATAAGTCTATCGCTATTATAGATTATGAAATTATGACTACAAAACAGCAATATTTCAATGTTTAATGTGTTAGTAACTACATGTTGAGATTTCACTACCTACTAACGTAACAACCATGACACTAATCAAGTTAACGTTACTTGATCTAAGTTCGCAAGAACTGAGCTAACTCGAGTTATTGGTTCATAATGTAGAGTCCCGCGACCGTAAGGTTTATTGACGGGCCGGGACGGTAGCGGCGGCCGTGCTGCTTCCGCTGTTCATACCAATTATTATAAAGAAGCAGCGATAGCATAGTAGTTTGAATTTCAGTCACCGGCTTCTGAGGTTTGGGTTCAAAACCGGGCAACACTGATTTTTCAGATTGACAGCTATAACTTAACATTTAAATAACACTCGTTATAAAGGCACAGGAAAACATAGTGACGTATCCTGCACGCCTTAAAGTATGTCTTAAAATATGTTTTCTGAGGTGCGTAAAGTCTACCAATCCGCCCTTGTCCAATATGGTAGACCAGAGCCATAAAAAACCTCACAAAATCCATTTCTGGATGAAAAGGATTGTAGCCAGCCTCGATGACAATACCAAAACAAAATAAAAAACCAATGAAACTTTGAATATTTTATTCAACAATAAACGGCCAATAGAATCGATACTATCAACAATGTTCATATTTTGTTACGTTTTGAAATTTCAATTAATTGTTAGAAATTAATTACCTACTTCGGTGAAGATAGTAAACTTACTAAGAACATACGAAGAAGAAATTACTAACACCTGGTCTCGTCTGGCACCTGGAAATAAATGATAAAAAATCTAAGTAATGATAAGTGAGGAAGACACTAGCGAGGTGTGGTATTACCTTAATCTCCCAATTGAGGGATCCGGTAAACTAGCCCTGTCCTATCTATAAAGCCTAAACGCATTCATAAAAATAATGGAACAATTTAATATGCAGCTAGATAACAGTCAAGGTCACAGAGAGCACATTCCATTTCAGATCTACTTAAGCCCACCGCTGGATGCTGTTCTCTTTTGACCAACAGTGGTATATCTAGGAACAGTTTCAATGTATTACTACTACAATCACGGCTATTTCCCATAGGAATAGACAGAGACGAAGGATTTAAGACATAAGGTCCTGACAAATATCTGTCGCCTCTTCTAAGGTAGAAACTTGTTACGATATAGGAATGTTTATTAGAGGCGCTTTTGACCTGGTGCTACTCTCACTCATCGTAGCGAAGTGGCTCTCCGAAGACATGTGACGGGCTGCGAGCCACGTCGCCGATACTACGATTAGTTACGGTTAGCGTTTTTACGAGACGACGAGACTATGGAGACCGAACAGAGGATCAAAAGTCTGCTAGTTCAAAGTCGTCCTTACGACGAGCATCGATACAATTGATATTAGATAACATTAAAGAGCCTTACGACGTATCCTATGCGGAACCTCTTCATGAACTCGAAGACATAGGCCGGCATTGACGTAGCGCGCATGGCGGCGCCGGCGTCGCAGCCACCATGCTGCTCCAGGATTGACGGCCCGCCTGGGTGCTGCAAGTTATTATCAAGCAGTGAGCGAACCCTTTTGAATATAAATGATGCATTCAATGGCATACAATTATAGCAACTGGCTGATATACTCGTATTTCTCCAGCTCATTAGAATAGCTACAGATTTTATAAAGGATATATGCTACAAATATAATAAACATGTTTTAATTTTTTTATTGTTTGTATGTTACTAATTAATAATGTGGAACACGCTACCCAAACTTGTATATAATATGAATCAACTTACGTAAGGACGAAAGTCAGTGATGTTGTACACGTGATCATCAATCAGGATACAGAGAGGAGCGCCGTTCGCGCCATTGTACGCCTTCACTTGCGATCGCGTGAAGCATCTTTGCGACTGAGAACATACGCCGATTATAGGAAGAAAATTTTTAATCTGAGACTTATGACACAAAAACGTACACAATAGCTATACTTAATTATTTAGGTACCTTTACATACAGAAACTATCAACGGAACATTTCTTTAACAGCAACATTAACATTGCACCTCGATATAGTAATACTGATAGTCACGGGGGACTCGGCGCGATTGCCACTGGTGCCCAAAGGCAATTTATGAGGAGACTTCACTCGCTTCGACCATTAACCGGCCGTTCCGATTGTTATCATATGGCAACAATAGTTAAACTTCGTCGGAGGCCCGAAGACGGGTTCAAAACATCCGTCAGTTCGGCTCGCCATCGACCCCTATGTTCGTGACAGTGGCTAGCATTAGGCCATACAAGGATTTGAAGCCAGCGTGTATAGACAAGGGAGAGGGGGGCCGGGCCGGGGAATGAGGTTCGTCCGTTGTATTGGCCTATATATTTATAATTACACGTTCTGTCGGCCTAAAGAAGTCACAGTTAAAGGAATTTGCGTTACCAGTTGGGACAGGTCGGGGAATCTGTCAAACCCTTCAGGAATCTTGTCTACCGGAGCGCCGTTTAGCGATCCGCATTGAACCGCGCCTCGCGCCGCTGCCGGTACAAAAATAAATAATTTAGCAAAGAAAACATAAATATGAAACGTTTATTTATAGGAATATGAATACAGTTAAAGATTTTACAGATTTGGTAGACGAATACATTTGTTACCATGTATGGTGTACAAATTTTGGATATCAACGGTAAGAGTGATATAAGGTATAATGAAGATAAATTATGTTTCAAATTAAACTTAACTCGAAGCCGCAAGTTTAATACCCAATATTGCACATTTATGTACATCGAAATTTTTATTTAGCAATTTAGAAATACATCGAGTTCATTCGAAGTCGCATACCTGAAACTGTTGCTTTTCCAAGAAAATTGGAATCGCTTGAAGTCAGAAGATATAATAAACGTGTGTGTGGAGGAGATATGGAGAACGATAAATGATACAAACAGATCGAGCGAATATGAAACACTTGACGACGCTTGTCCGAGCGCGACCCCATGAGCCCACTCGGCCAATTTGTACAGTCAACATAGTTTGTTTGCGGACGTGTCGCGTAGGGCGGCCGGGCTTGCGGAATACATTATCGAGATATTGTAGCACATGTCCCTCTGATACTGAACTTGGCAGCGCTGCACTATGGTAATAGATAGCCGGAAACATACATTATATACATTCGTAAAGAGACGCACATTGTAGTTAATGTTACATGCAAACGTAAAACAAAATCAGCTATAAAACCAACGAGCCATTCAACGTCGATCTAACTAAAATATCTTATAATTTATCTATGCAGCATACATGTTTATCATAATTTTTTCGTATCTAAATATAAATACTGAAATCCTCACCCGGAACGAATTATAATATTTAAAACAAGGGCATATCCCATGTAATTTAGTATCTACCCGAGTATACGTAATAAAAGCAATTCAATTAACCCATTGAAATACGAGTATATGCAAATTATATCCGAAAATGGTCCTAGTATTATAACCTGGATTGCTAAAAGTGCTAAAAATGGAATATTCTGTAGAAACTAAAAGCTGCGCAACCCTCGCCAGCCGGCGGGCGGACAGCTAGCGCGCGCTTACAAGCTCATTCTCGTATTACGACTATTTGTTTAAGAAATTCGTGACCGGTTTTATGATACAAATGTTTATTGAACTATTTGTAATAATGATATAAGGAATGTGCACACACACCAAATGTAAAGTAACTACTTCTTCAATTAGTCAAATAATAGTTAACTCAATCTCTGTAATTAATAAGTGTCAATAATTTTGTTATTAATATTTACATAAATTAGGGAACTTGATGGATTTATCTTCAAACATCTATTTAATAGTAATTATAAAACTTCATTTTTGTCGTTAGTCTAATAACTTTCAATATATTACTCTTAATAAGCTTCATACTATTGTGTCGCTGTATAGGAATCTATTAAATAATATCCCTAAGGTTCAAAACTTATTCGGGTACGTTGACATTAAGACAAGCGGGGCTACAGGTAGTTCAAACATTTTGCTGGATATTTTTAAAAGCATTGATGATGAAATTATTATCAAAAGCTGAAAAACTCTCCTTGTAAACAGCCTACAGTAAAATGGCCCGTCTGACCTTTTACTTGGTTAAATGTAAAGAAAAAGAGTAGGTCTCACTTCGTACTACGGTGGCTAAAAATCTTCTAAATAATGACTCGTAGCCTCCGAGCGCACTCGCGCTGACGTCGGGATCATAAAGCGCAAAATAAAACCAACAGTAAAGACAATTTAAGTATTGCCACTAATTGATTCCCATCGCTGGGCGCGCCCTCCGCGAGTTAAACTTTACTGCCCACTGTCGTTAAACCAATTAGTACGCTTAATCAAATACATAATATCTCTCTATAAGGTTAAAGACTTGGAAATTTTATCGTTACTGTTTCTGTTCTATTGATTTTGTAACACTTAATTTACTGACTACAATAATGTAGAGGACATATTAATCACGCCGAGTTCGTGTCGGAAGACGACAATGGACATCTGAGTATAATACGGTTAATACGCAGGGTCGAATTGCAATCAACTCGGCAAATGGAGCCTCTTCATCGAGTGGAGATACTAGAAGGTGACGATTGACCTACATGGCAGTACATACTAAATGCTTTATTTGGGGGAATTTGGTAGAGAAAAAATTTTACTTTATATACACGTAGCCAATAAATTTTAGATAATATTAATATCTTACGACACATGCACTAAGGACCATTTGATCCCGAACAACGCAGAGCCTATACCATGTATGTTGACCGGTCAATCGATGTCCGTCCTGGGTGGGAATGCGAAAACATGATCTCCGGTTTAGCGGTCAGCCTTTTTAACCACTAGACCAAGAGGCCTGTATACACTTTACAAGTATTTATCACCTGTAACAGCATAATACCAAGTAATTACTTTCGCTTACCGGTTATGAACACGTCGGCTGGGGAGAGTCGGCAATGTAGAGGCCGCACGGAGAGGCGGTTCGCTCGCGAGTCGAATAGAATGAACCGCATCGAAGCAGTCGCCGGATCAGTTAGGTTTACGATCGGTCATTCGAACTGAGTTTACGATGGTGTCTCATTCGCGTTAATAGTGTCTGTTACAATGGCTGTTTATGGTTCTTCATAAACTATGGCTATTATATCTTAATGGCGAAAACTGCGAAAATCTGCCGTCGATATTTTTACAAAGCTGTTTATTATTGACAATACTCATTTAGCTTCGCTTCGCTCGAGTCTGAAACAGCGTTCTTTAGGCTGTACGCGAGAGGACAGCTACTGTTCCTTTATAGAGAAAATTACACTTATTACTGAACGTTATCAGTGGACTACATTGGAACGCCTCGTCTTGCTGAGTAAACACTCCTTAGACTGCAATAAACTAAATATTTTTGCATTATATAAAGCAGAGCGATCGGTGTATTTCACATGGATAAGTTGAGCCACTTTGCATTTTTATATTGTGTATAAATACAAGTAAATGGTTAAAAAACAAAGATCCCATCGCAATGGAACACCCCTCGAGCCAGCGATTGATCTGAGAGTAGAACGAGACAGAACAAATAAATAATGAAAGAGAAACAAAGGCATGAACTAGAAATTGGATTGAGTAGAATAACGCAATTGCATTAAACGCGCGATCAGCTCGGCTTAGTGCGACGGACAATCGTTACGGTTGTACTTAACGGCGTCGCTTTAGCGCTCACTCTACTGGAACAGTATGTTTATTACGTTTTTCAAATAATCGATCTATTAACAGACCCGGCACATTGTACCTGCATTAGCAATTAATTACAACTTAAACCAAACAAACATAATGACATTGATATGGTTCTCGTGGATTCGTACAAATTGTATTTGAATAATACAATTGTACGTAACGGCTCACTGGTATCATGGTATAAGAAACACATTTATATTCAATGAAAGTTTAAATATAATTTTTGTACTGGAATAGCTACCTCGGTGCTTTAATCCGCAATGTCCTCCTGAAACTGTAGTCTCTTCCATTATGACATGTATTATCCGAATATAAACTATGGTTACTTTATAAGCTATAATTCTTATTTCAAAAAAATAAAACCTTCGTAAATGAATGTAATATTAATAAAAGTACATCCTCAACGTCTGAAGACTATATTATATTTAATAAAAAGCATTTTTACAGACGGTTTATTTCCATCATTAACTGAATATTTTGTGTATGACATATGTACGGTTAAAATTTCGCATAATATTCATACATATTTGTCATACTCTCATAAACTTTTTGATTTCACAAAGACAATTTGTAAACAAGTTTATGTTAGATATCTACAGCAGTCATTTTATTTCAGGTTGAATGGTCCATGAAAATAGACTACATCAATAATAAATGTTGTTGACAATGTGAAGGATAAAATGTACATAAAGCATACCAACCGAGTAACCTCGGGTGATTAGTGCACCTGAACAGCTGCACGAGTTACTGAGGCAATTTTGAAAGCGTTACATTTGGAACTGTTATATCTACACTTATATTTTTAATGTTATTTATTCCAGGAATACCTTATTGAATTCAGTTTTTTTATAATAAAAGTACTTGGGCGTCTGTCGGTTAAAATAGTAGTTGGTGCTCATGGTCACTGAAATTGATTACAGAGTGATATTTTGCTATCCCTGACGATTTAGTACGTATTGTAACTTGGATCAAATAGGAACTCAAGATTACAAACACTTTTGCCTAAGAAACAAAAGAAGGTTTTGCAGTAATGCTTCTGTACATACTGCTGGTTTGAAGTTTTCTACTACCTGTTGCCAGTAATTGATGTAGTTTGTGCCACGGGAGAAGAAAAGAAGACTACATTAGATCTTCCTGCATCGAAACAAGATCGTGATACTCTTATTTCAGAATGTTTCTATGTTATCATTGAGGTATATCGCGTGTGAACGACTCGTTGCTTCTTGTAGAAGGCCGTATATACTGTCGCAACTGGTTTCTCATCTACTGGCAACTAGTTTCGTGTCGGAATTTGCGCTGAACGCGATTTATGTTCATTGGATACGCCGCGAACCGTTAATATTTTAATTACATTCTTTACTTCTTAGTGAATGCCGATAATTAATTGCTAAGTTAAGCTTTTAGAAAACCTTTTCTAATTTACTAACCGCCTCAAAGAGAGGCAAGCGAACTAAATTGAACACTGTAAACTTTTAACATGCCTCAAGCTTACCTAAAGTTATTGTCTTTGACACGTGACATGTCCGGCTAACCCCTTCCATTGGCCATTAAATAAATTTTATGACGTCGTAGATGACGTCACTCGATTTTGCTTTCAAAATAGGAGGGGTTTATGTGTCCATGCGCGAACTAACTCCGCCCTTCGCCCTCGCAACTAACAACTTATATATAAAGCTTGGCCGCTCAGAAGAACGGCAGTAACAACTTGAAGGCGCAGCCGGGAACTTCACACGGGTTCCCCAAAAGTTTACGTCGACTCGCTGAACGGTAAGTCAGTTTATTTTCACGTACAAAATATGATGGGAGCGGTCTTCCCACATAGTTGCCGTCGTTCTGGCGTCGAAAAATATTAGTTACAGCCTAAAGAACTTAGTTCCTCACTTTAGGTTCCTATTTTCTATTACATAACGGTGAAAAATACATTTTTATTCGACAAAAGATTTTACACACCAACGTGCCCACATACACAAGTTTTGGTAATCAAAAATTGAATTTATTTGCTGATTAATGCGGATAAAAAAATAAATTAATTAATTAGCTGATGCTGTTACCCTTGAAAATGAATTTAATATGCGAAAAATGCGTTCGGTGGGCAGCGGGAAATTTATTTGACAAGTAATCAACGTTTCCATTTATAGTTTCTTTTAAAGAAACGTTTTAAAAGAAATAAATTATGTAGCACGTTATCGTTATAGATATTTACAGTTAGTGGGGTAATCGCTTATACGAATTTCTTTGGAACATCGACACGCAGCGATCAACCAAATGAATAATTCAACCAATTGAAAAATACCCTTGAATCATTAACGACTGATTCAATTAATCGCGCATTTTTTAAATCCATCAGACGTCTGCAGGCTCGCCGGCGAAGTTAAAACATTATTCAGTTATCGTATTCAAAAATATATGAAATAAAATGTAACATAACCACAATTTGTATTTTAAAAGTAAATATGCACGCATTATTCGTGAATTTTTTAATTAAACAAACGATCACGACCTCGCTTGTTAAATTTCAACAAATATTTACGTATAAAATTGAAAGAAATGAAGTCATAAAATGTAGGCGTATGGCAATTCTATAATACTACATATAATATGAAATATATTAATATATTACTTCACATATTTTATAATAAACAGCATTATAACATCAATCTTAAATAATACTTCGTCTAAGTACAAGGCTAGTCTTTTGGAATTGTAGGCCGCTACGTAGGTATCGTGTCTCCCTGTAAACACATTTACCACCTTGAAAAATGTTTGATACTACTTTACAATAGGCCCATTAAAGCTCTCCGCTCGGAAGTCAGCAAATCATATATATTATATTGAAATATCTTCGTCGCACCTTTACAGTGATGAAATTTCAATTAAATCATTTAACGCTTGTGAATAACGCCAATGAAAAATAATCATTGCTATATGAATAATGTCCGTTACAAACAGTACTTCAAATAATCTCGTCTGAGAGTTCCGCTAATAGCTGGCGTCCATATTACATTACATTAGTATTTTTAACCAGTGCTTCAATTATTTGTACATCTGTATTTTACCGTGGTGCTCGAAAAGTCTCCGTCGCACGCGAGTATCACTGAGAAAATACGATCACTGTCTCCGCTCTGTGTCACGCCCTTCGGGTGGATATCCAAGTCACAATTTCAGGGAGTTCCATCCGTCCTACACGAGATAATATTCCTCATTAATCAAATCGGCTGATCCCATCGCTCACGCTCAAAGAGAGCGGACGATGTCGTGTTGTACGTTCGCTACCTCTACACCAGTAACATAAACAGCATTACGATTTATTTTTTCTCATTTTGTTATAAATCCTCATATATAAAAAAAAAATTATAACATTAACTGTCTTTTAATAATTTCTAATGAAAACTATCACACCGGTACCGACAGGAATATCAAATTCCATAATAATCACAAAGCATAGTTTATCTTGTACAAAACGCCTGAACTAATTTGGCGTCGCCAAAGCCTCTGTCGATACGGCCCCTGCACCTAATACATCAACCTTTGTAATTAAGGCAGATATTCCTTTATCCACGCTTCGTACTCTTGGTAATATTGAAGAATTTCTTTTCTTTTACTCGCGTTTAAATTATATCTTTATTAGGTTTTATTCAAATAACTCAATAAAAAGACGCCAAGAATGTGTTTTATTTCTGTTTGCGTCACAAAAAAATGGAAGACGCTACGTTAAAAGAGTTACGTTTAATTTAATTTTACATTTTTTCTTAAAGCCTACTAAAATGCAGTGTACAACAAAGGTTCGGTACCGACGAAGAGGATACAGACCTTGTTTTTACCAATGCTCGTTACTCCGATGCACCAACCTGCGTGCTGGTAACAAAATAAAGCTGACGGCAAGAATTTTTATTCTCATAAAACACGAAACCGTTAAAATCTCTCTTCAAGGGTTATACCAGTGCTGAAAAATCACTGATGCGTCACTTTCCGCCACTAAACAGCAGCTGCAAACGCCGCTGTTGTATTTCTATGCGCGGGGAGAATAGCACACCCCTATGTAGATCTCCGGTAGAGAACATCGCTTTCATAACCGCTCCCAAACACCGATATATGTCACTTACGCTATATTTTAATGATTAGAAGAATATAATTATTTTTTAAGGAACCTCTGCGACAGTACTACACCTTTTCTAAATCTGAAATTGCTATTTTGTAAGGAAAACCTAAAAACTTTATTGACTCGGCTGCATTTGTAATTCGTATAAAATAAATAATATAATCCGTTTCATTACGGTTGTGTTATTTTCAACAAATATTGGTTCATTTAGCCACTTTCTAAAGATGGGATACACATTGGAATGCAGGCTGTAACAATATTTATACCCTAATTTTTGCATTCCGACTTGACTTTAAATTTTTGTATGCCTACCAAGGTAAAACATATCGAGGCTTAGAAAAAAATTGTAACTCCTTTTATGTAGTATGTTCTTCCAATAAAACATTTGAATGTTAATATGTCTTATAGCCTCTAAAGCAATTTCGTAGCAATGCTACGAACCCTTAATCGCTTGATACGTAAAACGTAGAGCATCTCGTAGACGGTCCTACGCACCCGTTCATGTTGCACTCGGTAATATTATTCTTTTGATGAGGGTTTAAGCTATTAGCATTAGCAATATCAATAGAATATTAGCAATATACATAATTTACATTCAATTAGAATTCAATAAATTATTAAGGAATTACTTAGTTATTTTCGTACAATTAGTAAAATACATTTTTATATAAAATCCAATTAGGAACTATTATAATAATGTTTTCTTTCAAAATGCTTATATTAGATGTATTAGATTTTGTCGCCGTTTCGATATATAATGAATGGCATGAAACTAAAAAGTAGCCCCGTTATACCGAATAAGTAATGGGGTTACGAAGTTGGTCGTAATCCCGAAAATAATTAGGCGGATTGGCTCCGTTAGCCTCTCTGAATAGAGTTGAAAATTTCATTGTTCCCTGAGGCAAAATTAAATAAGTTTTGACAATAATACATTGCGATAAATGGCGTACGATTAAAAGGTCCCGCTGCGCTCAAGATTTTCTATATTTTAGTGCCCCGATCGACTAATAATTTTGCAAGTTCGGTCGCTTACGCTTATTTGGATATTTCATTAGGACTTCAACACCCCAGTATAAATAATGTTTTGATGTTGAGACGAATATTTTCATCCACTTTTTTGTTACATATATGAAAATATAGCGAAAGGTTCTATCGACAGTGTTACTGAAATAAGGTTTTAATGATAATATTAATTTATTCATGTCTTATCATCTTTGTAGAGGAATTTGAAACCTTTATTATTACCGATCGCATCAACCTTTTTGCTGAAAAATTAAGGGAAAGATAAGAATTGAAATTAGTCAGCGCACCGACAAAGCTCAAAGATTTTATACGATTATGCTTAAGTCACATTACTCGTTATCGTAGACCGTTGTTTGATATCTTACTACAGTATCGAACTCCTCCGTGTAAAGTACAAACGTTTTACTTATTATTTCATACAAAGTCATAAAAATATGGAGAAAGTATATTTCAATATCTTTGCGAATATATTTCGATCGTACGAACACAGTGGAACAATTGTAATCTTTGGGTGTTCACGAGGCCGATGTTCAGACCGTAAGTATTCATCCGAAATCCGACTCGACATTATTAAAAAGATCTTCTTTTGTACTTCACACGAATCTTTGTGAAGCATGAGTTTCATACCTTTCCTTAGATTTTGTTCGTTTTTGGTATTGCCCTTATACAAATTGAAAAAAAAACAGTCTTCGATATTTCGGTTTCACTTCCCTTCCCCGTATACGATAGTCGGTAGTTTCAAAGAAGTGAATTTAAAGGTTATAGGATTCTCAGTTTAGGTTTCGAACACAGATGCACGTTGTACGAGCTCGCGGTAGCAGCGGAACAACGTCAATGTCAGTCTTTTTGGTAGAATGAATTTTTTTATAGAATGTATATCAAATTATCTTTTCATAGGCACCTTTCTTTAAAGCTTTCCAGCAATCCTCTTCATCGTGGCAACGTGAAGCAAAAGCAAATAAGCACGCACACCATCCTTTAGAACTTAAGTTACTCACAAAATCTAAAAATACTTGATTAAAATATATTAATTAAAGCGAACTATAGATTACCGTATAAAGGTCCAATATGGAATATTTAAGATAAGCTCCGAAATCCCGGGATCGATGTAATGAGCGTTCAATCCGGGATTGAAGTGATTATCGTCCAATTTGTCGGTCGTCACTACTCTAGTGCGTAATAAGTCTCGGAATTATTTGAAGTGATTTAATAAATGACGGTCTACATTTATAATTAAAAGAAACTCATTACTATATTCTAAATTCTCATTGCCTCCTATAAAATCAATTGAAACCACAGATGTGCTTTGTGTTTAAATAAAAGTGCAATACTAAATACCTTAATATACAAGTACCTACTACTAAAAGTAAGAGAATTACGTAAACCTCGTACGTAAGCATGTTATACGATGAATGTTAATAAGATAACCGCCTACAGAACTCTACATAGAGCCAGCAGTCTCAATGTTAACAAAATAATGACAATTGTAGAGAAATTGCTAAACAGCTAAGTCGCTGAACAATCTGCGTCTGGAACATTCCCAATTCGTTGTGCGGATTAATACAATTATATGTATTATTATATTGTTCTCTACAAAGGATTCAAATTTAACCGAAGCCTGTGGCCAACGTGACGTCTTACAGCGAGCGAGCTTTGTTCGCGCTTCAGATAAACGTTTACGATAACTCTTTACAAATGTGTTTTATAACTTACATTTTTAGTTGAAAATTAATATTACATGTTATGTAAAGTAGTTCACGAATGCAATTTCTATATTATATGAAAAAGATTTCTTGCGGAAGAAAGGAAAGCATTTTAAACTTTGAATATAAAATTATTACATTACGATCTACATACATCATGGCGTGGCTCGCAGCGCCGAGACTGTGTTATTAATAAACTAGAGCCGATCAATATATTTGATTGTCATTTGTCATTAGTTACCGCATATTTTCACTTTGAATAAGGCTCGACGTCCTTGGATGCCGACTCTTCGGCATAACAAGTTTGTAGAGTTCTATATAATAATAATTACACTAATAATATTCTTAGTGACTGGCAAAGAATGGAATAACTATTGAATTATAATATACTAAGGAAAACCGCGTAGCGTGCGGACGGCACGGGACACAGCTTTAGAGTATAAACGGCATTTCTCCTGCATGCAGTGCTTTTCCATGTTGTTTTACCGGAAACAATGTACTCTTGCTCGCCAGTAGCGCATAATCTTCTTGTATTCTGAATGGACTGAAAAAGGTTTAGTGCAACCAACATGGACATTGATCCTTGTCGCAGTACGTTCTTAGATATTTTTGGCTCATAAATGAAAAAGTGCAGTCACGTTTATTAAAAATACAGTTTAAGTGTTTAGAAATACATTTATTTTTCCCAAAAAAAAAATTTTTTTTGGACCCCGGTTGCTTATCTAATATACTTATGTATATTAACAATATGAAGTAGCTACGGCGGATGTAATAAAAATAGCAATAACACTAATTATTTCAAGTTAATCCAGACTCACTTGGTTAGCGACGTACATTTGTCTGATCTCAATTAGAATATCCGACGTATTAAGAACGAGACACTTGATAGATTGAGTGATGATTCGCAGAAATCTATCAAAAATGCTCTGCCTAGTTAAAAATTATCAAAGAATTTTTTCCAGCTTTCATTCTTACTAGAGAAATGTTTCTATGTGAAACAGACAGCCTTCGATAGATATGCAGTCTTTAGCGGCGTCGACAAATATTCCTATCCGTCAACAAGAGCCTCATAACGCTCCAATATCCGGCCGAGCGACGACTCGCGGGAATATTACTCAATAGTGACTGCTAATATGTAAATAAGACAAGGCCGTCCTTTGATGATATTTCATCAAAGATGAAAGGAACATATTACAATTTATTTACTGGCAAGTTAGGTGACATTTACATCTCCGTGCCGCAAGTTGGTCTAGACCACCATCTCTTGTTGCTCGACTGACTAATCTGGCAGTTTTCTACCGATACTCTATCGGTGTTGCTGTTAACACTGGAAATTACGATTAAAATTCGCAGCTCGCGGCCGAGTGTCCAATGAGTCACCCGGCGATCGTTTTTGTTTCTTTTATTAAGTTAAGCTCGGCCCTCATCTAATAGATAGCGAATGTACGGTCGGAGATAAAGCACGCTTGACGAGTTCCGAGTTGTGGTTTAGTTAACGTTTCGGTAGCAATAACAGAAGTTATCGTAATTAAAATCGTAATATACTGTACACTGTGATAATTTATTTGGAAACCAGCTTCATTGTTCTAGTAAGTTAAAACTGCTGGTCATTTACATTACTGTCTTGTGAAATAATGCGTTGAATGGAAATTATCTTGTCTCTCCGCATTTCGGCCGCAGTCTCCCAGTGTTGAGAAGGAAACCGGCGTGGAATATTGTATTGTCCACTACAATTGAGTACGGCTTGCAACGTCATGAATTATACGCGTAAGTTTGGTTTAGGAATAAAAAGTGTTTGGTTAACACTTTTTTATTTATAATTACAAAAATTCTTTTAACCGTTCATGTCCAATGGCGATATTAACTATTTGGCTTCTACCCTTTTCGTGTCCCACCACTGGGCACATGGCCGCCGCATACACAGCAGGCTGGGTATTATTACTCCCCTGTAAAATAATGAAATAATTAGGTATACGCAATTAATGACTATAATTTGGAATAATCGCTACTTCACCTATTTACAGAACGACTAACTTTATCTAATACTAATTTCAACAGTCCACTATACTTTGTTATTGGAATGAATAAGTCGCGGGATTAGCACGGAGCCCCATCGCCGCAGAACTAACTTTATGTATTAGTTTCTGTTCGATAGTTAACAGCAGTTCGTATTTGTGTGAATTTTATTGACCATCATTTAGAATTAATACATGAAAATACAACTATTTTTGTGTTTAATTATCTTGTAATTTTTGTCTCATTTCGAGTGGTAAGACTTGACGAGCCACCAGGTGTAGTGGTTAGAGAGCCCGACCGCTAAGGCGAAGGTCGTAGGTTCGATTCCCACCCAGGGCGAAGCCTTGCGTGATGAGCATATTTGTTTGTTCTGTATCTGGATGTAGTAATAATATTTATTTAAGTATTATATACTATGTATAGGTTTATTATATACTATTTAATGTTGATCCTCTGTATAGGTACACATCTTCCATGAACTTTCTTAACACAGCGCATCTGTGATGTAGATATAAGGCCACGTATATTATGTAAGTCCACGACAAATGTATTATCTACCGACACAGTACTTTAAGAACTCTGATCTCATTATCCGAAGAACAAGACGTTAACGTGTTTTGTAATTTATTTTCACAATAATTAGAAAATTCGTATCAATTTGGGATTTTATTGACGGATCGAATCGGGCCGATGTACCCTCGGGCGCGAGTGTTGACACTCCTCATCCCGACGAGGCAAATATTTACATGTGATAATTTGTTTCTCTATCACTGAGCCCGCGCACACTTCGAGACTCCCCAGTGCGGACGCACTCGAGCTTCAGGATCCACGCATACGTTGTCCTGTGCGCATTATATACAGTGCAAAAATATTACAACAGATACATGCTCCGACAAACATGCAGCCTTCTCTGCGCTGTCCGTTTTTTAGTGGCGCGGCGCGAGCTGGAGCACCTCATTATTTTTGAAGATTTACCGCCTAGTTGCCGTACACATACATATTTGGTACGCGAGAGTGTAGAACGGTGTTCTCTCTTAAATCGGCCAACGACCGTTCACTGCACTCCATTGCACACTCGAGTACTTAGCCTCCGTTTACTCCGTTTTAATGTACTGTAATACGGTAATATTATATGTTAATTACCGACTAAATTCCATAATCAGTAGTATCCCAAGAGTGTGCGACTTCGACGATAAAACAGTGCGTAATTATGTTTCCTGAGCCATCGAAACGACTAGCAGTAGAATAACCTAGCAGTCGTGTCAGTCAACAATTTGTATGCCGAGGGTCACACGAGGTAACACTGGATGGCAACAGGTACACATCAGCTCGGGCTCCGCAGAAGCACGGTCAATCACCGTTTCCAATCGATAATGCCGCTTCCGAACGAATACCCTAATTAATGAGTCAGTGCGGCCCTCCGCCTCATGGAGCGTGCACTCGTTCGTTTTGTGTGTAAAGGATCGTTTTTGTATCAATTGTTTCATTTAAAACTTGTATCACTCGCTGTCTACGAAAGGTCGCTAATTAATAAGGCCGCAGAGTATACCGATGTCGTTGTATTCGGACCAATTTAATAGTACTTTATTTAGTGTAGTATACGAATCAAAATACTTGTATTATTACACTATTCGGGATCAGAAACATATACACGTATGACGTATAACAAAGTACACGTTATGCGTTCCAAATACAACTTTCGTATTCCCTTCCCCATTTTCGCATCTTTAGAAATTATAGCATAAAATTACACGGTTAACTTACATTTTATTTATTCTATTGAAGAAATCAACGATTAGATATATTTATAATAGATATATTTCCAAGATAATAGAGATGTCCGAGTTCTGAGCAACTTAACGGAGTGTGCCACGAGCGGGTCGCTCGAAACGGTACACTAGATCTAGTGCGACCGGACCACCTATTGCGTTGTTGTTTGTTAACAAAATAACTACGGCATGTAGAGTAATTAAAGACGTTTGGTCTATTACTTAGCAATCGAGTACATTTAACAAATAAGGCAGGACAGTGGAGAATTACAATGTTAGCGATGTAATACAAACGATGTTACATCTGCAACGCGATGTCTTTGCTCCAGAGAATATGAATAATGAAAGACAAAACCGAGCAATAAAGGAGCGTTACGCAGTCCGCTAGATGTGTTCCTATAACAGGTGTTTGATGAGCGTGATATTACGGCAGATACGAGGGAAATATTCGACGGATTTTTTCATATATCGAGCCGTTAAATCTGTCATCGTCCACCAAATACCAAATAAATCAATCCTACGGAAGCGCAACCGGACGACGCGTACGAACCACAGAGCTACGACGGTGGGCGGTCGTCGTCGAATGGTTAAGGTCGCAATGGAGGGCAAAAATTAAAAAGTTTGTCTGTATCTATTGCTCCTATAGAGTCAAGTTATTACAGAAATAACTAAATGAATAATGATATATTTAGAGAAAACCAAAGGGCAACCGATGTTGCCAAGGAGTAGTTGCCATTAAAATAGGGATATTTTAAAAGCGTCAAAAAAGGTAAAAATACTCGTTTAAACATTAACAGCCCGAAATGAAAACGACCTGTGCGGTCAGGACAGAGTAATAATTTAAATACTAATCTGAGTTTTATTCCAATGAACATCGCTACTGTTAAAACAACAATTAAAATATTGCGATTTCGGTGAATCAATTTACAATGAAAACAACCGTGGGGCTGATGGCAGGGCCGATTTCCATGCAAATGGCCGGCCGTGCGTCGCAAGATATTTACGTAATTTTAATTCAGCATACGCGCCAAATTGCTGGTGTCCAGTTTTCAAATTACAAACTTTAACACTTGACCTAAAAATTTGTAATCTGTGGGCTCGCGTTGAGCCTTTTTTAATTAAATCCTTTTGAATGCAAACGTCAAACAATCGCCTCGAGATACTCGTTAAGCCCACGGTGCGCTGCGCGTGGCGCCCCATCATTCAACTTTCGCAATAGACGCGACCACCTTTTAATAAATATTTGCAGTTTATTATAATATTATCGTTTCGTGTGTACGCAGCAATGCTCTTTAGTGGCTTCTCAGTACGCCTGTTTCCCGTGCGGGCGGGCAGAGGCTTCTTATATTTAAATTAGTCTGTCTACATACAATGCGCTTTTCTACTAAAGATACTCTATATCTGATGTTCTTATAGAATGTCTCCGGTGTTTTATAATACAGCTTTGCACCATTATCTCAGTTAAATATAGAAATATGTGTCGTTTACACATGAAGTTACATACGGTTCATGATTTTTCTTGTGTTACAAAAATATACACGGGTATTACGATGTTCAGAGGTCATTGCGAGCTAACGGGAAAAACTAAAAATTTACTGAGTGAGATAAGTGTCAGACGTAGCGGTGGACTGTACACGAACAACTCTACCGACTGTAAAGATAGTTTTTCAAGAAATGATTATGTTTATTTTAATAATTGAAAAATATAAACACACCGGCTGTCTCACATCGAATCTCCTCTTCAAATCTCACCGCTGACGACGGTCTCCGCAGCAGCTGCGGGGTACTTAGAGGACATCCCACGATAAGACGCCACTGTATTATAAATACAATAGAAAAATACTAGTCGAGTACAAGGCCACTACATGTATGAATCTGGGATACGTTGGAGATAAGGCCGGATGGGTTTTATGGCTTTATTAATACTCCGGAGCGACCTACATGACCGCTCGCACCGCCATAAATACTCGGCCGTCGGGACACGTGACACTCCCCGGGGAGCGCCGCTAGCGCTGCTTGCGCGCCTCCGGCCTCGTTGTCTTAATAAGAAACTTTACTAAATTACTTATCGTCCTTCGTATATCAATCGTAATAATGTACACCGAGATTCCTCTTCGTTTCACAATTTCTCTTGGTATTTCCAATACACCATAGATACGTAAAGAAATTACAGCACATTCTCCGTAAATATCGTTTGCATTGATATCCATTTTTTAGTTTATTATTACACATACATCTGAATGTGTAATGAAAATTTATTTAGAATTCGGTTTTCAGTATTTCCAAAATAATTGGAACCAAACAAACCATTAACAAAATTGAATCATATATTTTGTTACGTCTACATCACAGCCAATTACTTTAAGACGAAAATAAAACCAGGTGCGAACTTCAACGTCGCCCTGCCCTTGTGACACCGCTCGTTCCTAGTGCTACATTAAATAAAATCCGTTAAAAAGCACAGCAACTAGCTGTTAAACGTAAAATATACCGGCCTCATCGCTCCATAAACACTCGATCTCGG